>LPNX011053071.1:90797-311599 GCA_001517045.1 Pseudotsuga menziesii
CGCTGGCTTATTAATCTGTACTTAAAGCATTTTTCTGCTATATTGTAAATCTTGTTCATTGTCTACATTGGTGAATCATCTGTACATTGCTTAATACTTGATTCCTTATTGTTCATAATTGTATTATTCATTTATCTCATTGTTAGATAATTTAATCTGTAGATAATCATTTTTATTCTTTTAAGTTTGTAACTTGTAAATATTTTGACTCCATTATCTAGGCACTGGTCTTGTTTCATATAAGGTCTTAGCCTCTTCTTAAGAAAAGATCCCTTTAATTAATCATTAATTAATTAATAAACCTGGAACATGGTTTTCCCATAGGGACTACCCCCCTTGGCTCTGTTGGGATCTTGCCTAAACGGAGGAGTTGCGGACTGTGGTGACAGTGGTCCCCAGCTCTCACTTGCCCCCAAGGACACACATAGCAGGTTGTGACTTTCCTGTGTCATAAAGTGTGTATTAGGCGGCAACACTCCCCAAGCGAAAATCCAACGCCTCAATTTGATCCGTTGCGGTGGCAAAATCCACAAAGGAAGCGGGAACAACTGGTTAGTGATCTCGAGACACCGTTAGGCTACACCCTTGTTGGTGTAGTGTTGAACATGTCTCAAAGACTCCAACCAGCCCACATATTCCTTGCGGGGAGCCACATCGGATAAGGGTTTTGGACATACTCCTTGTACCTTCGGGTATATTTGGAGTTCCCTTCCCCCTAAGTTAATTCACTCATCTCCATATTAATCTAAAATTGACCAAGAGCACTTGCAACACATTTTTATTTCGGCAATACAACAACACTCTTTTATTTTTGGACTCCATTGGCACTAGTTTTACATTATACAATCATTTGTTTCTGTGTGCTCTACATATCATGTGTTAATATATATGTTGTTGTGACTTAAATATTTATGTTGCAATATCTTGTTCAATTGTTTATTTATTATCAAAACTCCTAAACAACTAAATCATCATCACACTAAGCCTTAACAACCTTAGCAACTAATAGGGTCTAGCCCCTTGGATTTGTTAGGAGTCGGCCTGAACGGAGGAGTCAAGAACAAGGTGACAGCCTTGACTCGAGACTTGCCCCCAAGGACACACCGAGTGGCTTGAAGATTTCTACCACGTCCTCCCCCAGGGTGTGTGAAAGGCGGCAACATGATCCATGGAAGGAGGAGTCATCGCCAAGCCATTGAATCGCAGAATAAAGGAGCCGTCAAATAGGAGGGTCGAGTTGCCGCATAGAAAGAGTCAATGTCTTGAAGGATTTAATAAGCCATTGTCTTAAGGATTAGGAGACACCGCCATTCAAATGGTAACATAGAATTTAAAGGATTCAAGCTAAATCGTCGAGTAGAAAGTTTAGTAGTGTACCCTCTGGAGAAGAGGAATAGGATTCGTGGGTCATTCAAAGAGCCAAACCATCATGGGAATCGAACAACCACCCACAAAGCAGAGAAAAGACAAGGCCACCAAAACTGACAATGGACAGAACCATACCATTGAAGTTTGACTCGTAACTAAGTTTCTTGTAATTTTTTTAAATGTTTTCTAAGTACCAGTGAGAGATTTTGAGTTTATCTTTTTAGAGTTGGAAATAGATCTGAAATTTAAAATAAACAAAAAATGCAGATTTATTTACAATGTGTAGTCAAAACGTCATTGATTTTCATTTAGTGTGTGGTAAGAACCGTAAATCATTAAGTCATAGTAGTGAGTTCGATCTATTTGGTGTAAATGAACCCTAGAAAAATGGCCAATTTATCTCATCTAATGTTAGATGGAAACGAAAAATTTAATGGTCAAATTTTAAATCATGGAAATAGAAGATGCTTCCATGTATGAATATAGATGTTTGGACAACTTGTATTAGGAAAAGAAATCCAAAGTGAAACCGATGAAGATGCCCAAGAAAAGTAGGAAGAGAAGAATCAAAAGGTTGTGAAGCTAATCAATCTCTCGATAACAAATGAGATGCTGCCTGAAGTTCAAGATGGTAATGATGCATGTGTCATGTGGGAGAATTTCAGAAGATGCATGAGACCTCGCATAAAAGTAGGAGCATTTTCATTTTAAAAATGTTATTCTCGATTCAAATGGAGGAATTTGACTCTTAGCCAAATCATTTGTTAAAAATCGAGGATATTAGAGATCAATTTAAACCAATTGATAGGTCAATGGAGGAAGAAGATATGTTAGTCATAACTTTGAAAAGTTTGTCTTCTTCATATGCAAATTTTATTGAAACCTTGAACATTATTGTTGTTGTAAGTGTAACTTCGGAAGATATTCTATTGTATATTATTATTGTATTTTTATTGTACCTCCGTCGAAGATGTTTTTCCTCCGTTCGAAGATGTCATTATTATATTTTGTCATGTAAGGTCATTGAGGTAAACATCCGTTGTAAGTCAGGGCAATAGTGCCCCAAAAGAAAAATATAAAATGTATTTTTGAGTCTCCCAAGAGGAAGTCGGCCTTGCTAGGTCAAGAGGTCGGCACAGTTAGGTTTTAGGTCAAGTCACTTGATGTGTATAAATAGGGAGGCACTCTCCCTCATTTATACACACACTCACTCACTCAATTCGCATGAGTAAGAGAGAGAGGACAAGTTCACTAGAGGAGAAAGAGAGAGTTGCAAAAGACTTCCTATTCTTGGGTTTTCCATTTTGTGATATTGCATTGTGACGAATCTATCTCTGAAGAAGTTTGCAGGGTTTTATCCTTTATGGTTTCTCCGAGGAAAATTCTTGTGTCTATTGTGATTTGTTGTACTTGTTATTCTTCTAGTTAAAGATCTAACATAATTGAATTAAAGTGCAAAAACTAACATGGTATAAAAGCCACTCTGAAAGAAGGCACTGTGCAGTAGCGAGAAACTAGGGCTTCCTAGTTCAAGGTCTTCTCTTCACAAATCATCAAGAAAAGAGGGCTAGGCTAACTCTCCCTAGGAGGGCACATCTTTTGGAGGAAGCAGAATCAAGTTTGAAGAATTTTCATTTTTGACCCAGACACTAGTGCTGGGAGAAAACTAGCGCATCAAGCTTTTGGGGTTTTCCTCCATCAATTTGGAAAAGGGAACACATTGGACAACTCGCCTTGAAGATGTGCATCTTCCTGTCTAATCAAAAGTTTGAATTTCCTACTTTGGAGAATTAGGGTTTCTCTGGAAAACCCTAGGTCAACCAACTCCAAAACCAAGTTGGGCATCTCAAATTGGTAAGACCTAAAATCTCTACTATTTCCATTTGAAGTTCTCATTGCAAAATGTCTCACCACACCAAACTTGAGGGAGCTGACAACTTCTGAGCATGGAAGTATAGGATCTCTCTTGTCCTTGAAGAAAATGATTTGGACAAATATATCAATGAGGAAGTTCCAACACCAGAGGGAGATGAAGCAAAGACTATCCACAAAAAGAACTTGGTCAAGGCCAAGAGAATTATTGCAGATTCTATTAAAGATCATCTCATCCCCCATGTGTCATATTTGAAGACACCCAAGGAGATGTTTGATGCTTTGACAACATTATTCGAAGGGAAGAACATCAACCGGAAGATGACATTAAGGAACCATCTCAAGAATGTGAAGATCCAAAACTCAGAGACCATACAATCCTACTTCACAAGGGTTGCTCAAATCAAGGAACAACTTGAAGCAATTGAAGAAAAGGTAGAAGAAGGACAGATTGCTACGACCACACTGAAAGGCCTCCTAAGACCATGGGACTCATTCATTCAAGGAATATGTGCCAGAAAGAAGTTGATCACCTTTAGCAGACTATGGGAAGAATGCACTCAAGAAGAAGCTCGGCTAATAACAAGAGAAGAGAAGATGGGAGCAAATGATGATCAACCTCTCACAATTCACAATAGAAGAAATCATAACAAGAGGGAGGACCACCATCACAAAAGACAAAGGAGACCCAGAAGAGATCTATCCAGTGTTGATGTTACACATGTGATGAGAGGGGACAATACTCAAAGATTGTCCCATAAACAAAGGTTCCTCCAACAAGAAGACTCACAAGAAAAGGACCATCATCACAAAAGACAAAGGAGACCCAAAAGAGATCTATCCAAAGTTGATGTTACACATGTGATGAGAGGGGACACTACTCCAAAGATTGTCCCAAAAACAAAGGTTCCTCCAACAAGAAGACTCACAAGAAAAGACATCAAGCTCACACCGCTAAATATGATGAACCAAGAAAGAAAAGAATCAAAGAAGAAAGAGTTGATTCTTCAAGTGATGAAGAATATGTCCTAATCTCAGCACTATCATTCTATCACACATGGGAGCAATGTTTGGCTTGTAGATAGTGGAGCATCCAAACACATGACGGGATACAAAGAATCATTCGTCAATCTATCTGAGCATGAGTCACCTCACAAGGTGAAACTTGGAGATGACTATCAATACCCCATAAAAGGAAGTGGAGAAGCTTCCTACAAGCTAGACTCCGGCAAAACTTTGAAGATGAAAGACATTTTATATGTTCCAGGATTAAAGAAAAGTCTTCTCTCCATCTCAACACTAGATGCAAAAGGAATAAGGGTTGAATTTATCGATGGCCAAGTCCTAATGTGGACAAAAGGAAAGACATTAGATGATGCAATAGTAATTGGAGAGCAAGAGGGAGGCTTGTACAAGTTTAAGGGACAACCTGAACAAGCATTGGTTCATAACTCTATGGAAAGAAGTGAACTATGGCATAGAAGGCTTGCACATGTGCACTATAGAGCACTACCTATTGCAAGCAAAGCAGTTTCAAAGCAGTTTCAAGACTTCCAGAAACCCAGACAAAACATGAAGGCATTTACAAGGAA
Source organism: Pseudotsuga menziesii (assembly GCA_001517045.1). Lineage (NCBI taxonomy): Eukaryota > Viridiplantae > Streptophyta > Pinopsida > Pinales > Pinaceae > Pseudotsuga > Pseudotsuga menziesii. The sequence continues at coordinate 95,630 of LPNX011053071.1, forward strand.
AGAATGTAAAGAAGGTGTTTCCCAGTAGTGAAAGCAAAGCAAAAGGAATATTGGAGATAATCCACTCAAATGTATATGCGATCCCATGTCATCCAGCTCATTAAGCAGGTATGTATATTATGTTTATTTTAGAGATGATTTCTCTCGTAAGACTTGGATCTATTTCTTGAAAAGCAAAGATGAGGTATTTAGCAAGTTCAAGGAATTCAAAGCCTTGATTGAAAACCACATTGAGAAGAAGATCAAGACACTACGGTCAGATAATGGCAGAGAATTCACCTCGGAAGAATTCAAGGATCTTTGCAGAGAATCTGGGATTAAGATGGAGTTCAGCACTCCCTACAATCCTCGGCAGAATGGCATTGCAAAACGAAAGAACAGAACAATAATGGAAGCAGCAAAAGCAATGCTACATGACCAGGATCTTCCGATGCACTTATGGGCAGAAGCAACAAGGACAGTTGTGTATGTACAAAACCATACACCACACAGAGCATTAAGCAATTAAAATCCCTACGAAGTTTTCTCAAGTGAGAAACCAGACGTCAGCCATCTCATGATATCTGGTTGCCCGGTGTACATACACATCCCAAAGGAAAAGAGAACTAAGTTGGATCCTTTAGGAAAGAAGGGAATATTCGTAGGATACAGCGACACCTCAAAGGCCTACCGAATATACTTTCCTGGATTCAAGAAGATCAACATTAGCAGAGATGTAACCTTCAACGAAGACTCAACATACACCAAGTCAAGGAAAGTACCTATTGAAGAGATTGAAGAACCTGAAGCAACCAAAGTCCGAGACACGATAATGGAAGAAGCAACTCCAGAAGATCATGAAGACCACGATATGGCAAAACCACAAGAACATGTAGAACCACTTCGTGAGAAGAACTCCCATAAAAGAAGACCAGCATGGGCATGAGAAGTAATACAAGATGCAGAGAAGTATGGCGCTTTAGACGGGATGCATACAGAAAGCAAGAGACCTAGACCATACAATAGTTATGTAGCCCTGTTATGTGACATCATTGATAAAGAGCCTTCCAACTACGAAGAAGCAGCAGAAAAGAAAGAATGGAAGGATGCCATGATCGAGGAGTACCAGTTGATTATGAAGAATGATGCCTAGGAGGTAGTTCCAAGACCAGAAGAAAAATATGTTGCGACTTCGAAGTGGATCTACAAGATCAAGCATGCTGCAAATGGTAGCACTGAAAAACACAAGGCAAGATTTGACGCACATGGCTTCTCCCAGAAAGAAGACATAGACTACGAGGAAACATTTGCCCCTATAGCAAGATACACTTCCATCAGATCTATACTTGCATTGGCCGCAATAATGAAGTGGAAGGTACACCAGATGGAAGTCAAGACAGCATTCTTGAATGGTGTAGTTGAAGAGGAAGTGTACGTGGAGCAACCACCGGGATTTGAGACACATGAGAGACTCATGTGTGCAAGTTAAAGAAAGCCTTATACGGATTGAAGCAGGCACCTAGGACGTGGTACGGAAGGATGAACTGCTTCCTGATGAGTTTAGGATTTACCAAGAGTAAAGCAGATTCCAACCTTTACTTCAAGGTTGAAGGCGAAGGACCAGTGATACTCCTATTATATGTAGATGACCTATTTTTGACAGGTGAGGATGAACTCATTGCATATGCAAAGAGAAGGCTTGGCGCTAAGTTCGAGATGAAAGACCTAGGGATGATGCATTACTTCTTAGGTATGGAGGTGTGGCAGAGTACGGATGGAATCTTTCTTGGTCAAGAGAAGTATGCAGTGGGGATTCTGAAGAGGTTCAAAATGTTGGACTGCAAGGCAATGGCCACACCTATGGCATCAAACTTGAGGCTATTAAGTGATGTTTCATCAAAGACAATTGATGCCACGATGTATCGGTAGATGATTGGTTCGTTGATGTACCTGACGAACACGAGACCTGACATATGCTTTGCTGTGTACACCCTGAGCCAGTTCCTGACAAATCCGAGACATGTTCACCTGATTGCTGCAAAGCATATATTGAGATAGATGAAGGGTACAGTTGACTATGGGCTCAAGTATGAAGCAAATCAGAAGATTAACCTGCATGGTTTTGTCGATTCGGATTGGGCAGGTAGTGCCACAGACAGGAAGAGCACTTTAGGATGCTACTTCAGTTTGGGATCCGGTATGATCTCTTGTTTTAGCAGGAAGCAATCATGTGTGGCGCTGAGTACAGCCGAAGCAGAGTATGTTGCAGCGTATTCAGCTAGTTGTGAGGCAGTATGGCTTCGGAATCTACTGTCAGATTTGTTTGATCTCGAGTTAGAGGCAACTTGTATCTTTTGCGACAACCAGAATTGCATGAAGTTGTCAGAGAAATCCGTGTTTCATGACGAATCGAAGCATATTGAGATCAAGTATCACTATATCCAGGATATGGTCCAGAGAGGATTAGTGAAGCTCCAGTATGTGGCAACAAACGAGCAGATAGTCGATGTGTTGAACAAGCTATTAGCCATAGTGAAGTTCGAATACTTCTGAGAGAAGCTTGGTGTCATACAGATCGAGGTCCCTAGAAAGAGGGAGTGATGAGTTCTCGTATGGTGGAAGACGCGGGTGGTCCTTGGGATGTAATGCACCTGGGGTGCTCCTGGCTGTACTCCCATGCTGGAGATGATGAGAGACCGAAAGACGCAGATTCTCGCATGGTGGAAGACGCAAGTGGTCCTTGGGACGTAATGCACCTGGGGTGCTCCTAGCTGTGCTCCCATGCTGGTAGACGCAGGCTGACCATGGAGAGATGTAATGCACTTTGGGTGCTCCTAGATTGTTCTCGTATGGTGGAAGATGCAGGTAATGCACCTAGGGTGCTCCTGGATGTGCTCCCATACTGATAGAAGCAAGTGGTTTATTGGACATGAGGTATGCATCTGGGTTGTCCTCTGTGTGTGATGATGAGATGATCTGGATACGATGAGATGATGGTAGGAGATGTAGGTGATTGCAGTGGCAATGTAATGTGTGGTCCTGGGTTGTACCTAAGTGATGGATTGCTCGTGGATATGATGTAGACCTAGATGAGAGATAGGCCTACATCTAGCATGAAAAAGGGTTGCCTCTGTAGAACTTCTAATAACGGATAATTTCGAGAGATGTCACTAATCAATGATCAACAAAATGAGAATTACAGCAACAGCAACGACAATGATCCAGCGATGATGACGTGTCCAAAATGTTGATGACTATGGCAAGAGAATACCTTCCTAGTTAAGGGGAGTGTTGTTGTAAATGCAACTTCGGAAGATATTCTATTGTATAATATTATTGTATTTTATTATACCTTCGTCGAAGATGTTTTTCCTCCGTTCGGGGATGTCATTATTATGTTTTGTCATGTAAGGTCATTGAGGTAAAACCTCTATTGTAAGTCGGGGCAATAGTACCCCAAAAGAATAATGTAAAATGTATTTTTGAGTCTCCCAAGAGGAAGTTGGCCCTTCTAGGTCAGGAGGAAGGCCTAGTTAGGTTTTAGGTCGTCACTTGATGTGTATAAATAGGGAGGCGCCCTCCCTCATTTATACACACTCACTCACTCAATTCGCATGAGTAAGAGAGAGAGGACAAGTTCGCTAGAGGAGAAAGAGAGAAAGCTGCAGAAGACTTCTTATTCTTGGGTTTTCCATTTTGTGATATTGCATTAGTGATGAATCTATCTTTGAAGAAGTTTGCGGGATTTTCTCCTTTATGGTTTCCCCAAGGAAAATTCTTGTGTCTATTGTGATTTGTTGTGCTTGTTATTATTTCAGTTAAAGATCTAACATAATTGAATTAAAGTGCGAAAACTAACAATTAGTAGTACTAATAAAGATTTGACATTTGAGCGATTGAGCACTAAGCTCTTGCAACAAAATAGATGGAAAAAGAAGTTTGGGAATAGCAATGTTAGTGAGTCTTCTAAGGAGGCACTTGCAACAAAATTTAAGAGCTATGGTAGCAAACAGAGGAAAGAGAATGATGGAGGTAATTATTCCCAATCAGGTAAAAGTAGAAAAGCAATTAAATGCCTCTATTGTAGAAAATAAGGACATATAAGCAGAGTTTGTAGGAACCAATTGTGGGATGAAAAGCACAACCAATATCATTCTTTCGATGATCAATTCGAAAAGAAACATTCTAACGTGGTTGAACACAAGGAGAAGGAAGAGTTATATGATTCAAGAGCATCTAAACATTTCACTAACAATGTCGATTGGTTTGTTGATTTTGTAGAGGATAAATCTCCATCTAATTATGTTGAGTTGAGCTATAGAAAAGAATGTAGAGTTAGAAGAAAGGGAAATGTCCTACTTTAGCTAAAAGTTAAGAAGGTAATGATTAAAGATGTTTATTGTGTTCCTTGTTTGGGGGAAAATCTACTTTCAATAAGTAGTATAACAAAGCATAGCCCACATGAAATCCCACTAGCATGGTTGGTTTTGGCAGGCCTCATTCTACATTGCAACCCAAGTTTGAACCCCGCAAGGTAGCTGATAGGAGACACTAAAAAATCCAACCATGTTAAGAGTTGGTGTGGCCCAAGCCGAGTGCGATCCCTGGGTGATTTTGATGGTTAGATGCCCCTAGGTCATGGTTTCTTAGACCATAGGCTAGTCCCGCAAGTCACAGACAAACTAGCAAATAAAAAAAATGAAGCATAGACAACACTTTGACATAAATTTCAGCAATAATAGGTGTTTTATTGTTGATAAGAATAGCAAAAAGATGGTTGCTATGGTGTGGAAGAACAAAATTTATCATAGTTTCTAGAAGTTGAGAATGCAAGGTTAGTTCAACAAAAAGATGGTTGTATTTTCACTGAAAAACCAGACATAATACCTATGTCAAAGAGGTGTCCAATCAAACAAAACTCAAGAAATGAAGCCCTAGATGATGTTGTTGCTGAAACAAGTCCAAGAAGAGAAAGCAAATAGTATGCATATTATGCATTATCTGTTGTAATTCACAAGAAGAAGAAGAAGACCCTTCGACAAGGTGAAGATAAGCAGTAAAGAAGAAGACCCTCAAGCAGGGTGAAGATGATGGTACTTCCTCAGAGAAACAAACACAAAACCTTGATATGTTGGACCACCAAGACGTGGAGGTGAGTCAAATGAACAACCCAAGTTTTAAGTCAATGCTGGAAAAGATGGCTATTCAGCCAACAATGGCTCTCATCTAGCTGGTGACTCAATGATCAAACAGAAGGATGGTGACATAGATTGTACTTCATCAACCTTGCCAGATACAATTCACTTCTAGTCCCTATGTTGAAGATCTTATCTTGTGGACTGCAAACATCTTGCTTGTCCAAAGCTTTTGCCTTTTTGTATCTTGAACAAGCATGTAAAATGGCCATTATAAGAGGGTGTTGGAGATAATGGTCAAAATTAGAACTTAGGACTTAGATCGAATAATAAATGCTCAATAATAAAGTGATGTAATAATGGGACAATTAATGTATCCATTAATGTAGTAGTTAATAGTTAGGTATTCGGGAGTTGCATAACATATTCCTCTTCTCTCCTACTATGTAATGAGACATTGCATCATCTAATTAATCAAATTATCAATCCGCTCTTTCTTATTCATGTGTATTCCTGTCCACACGTGTGTAAAATCTCGCAATTCAAGCCTAAATTACATGAATAGAATCTAGGTTGAAAGGTCCACAAATTATTTATAAATAAATAAAACTGAAATGACCCCCAACAAGACAAATTAAAGATACTTAAGAAGCCACCTTTTAAGTGTTGAATTCAAACCTTTAAAAACAATAAAAGAGACGTCCAGAGGACTAAAAATAATAAAGAATAATAGGAAATTAAGCAATACTTTACCAGTGATTAACTAAATCCAAGACTGTGCACAGTTAGTGTCAGGCAAAAAATGGAAAACATGGATCCAGCGTAATCCAGCAAGCAACAAGAGAGAAACTGTGCAGTAGAGAGCATCAAAGCGTGTTGTTACCGAACAAACTAGCAGGGCTAGTGTCCGACAGACAAATGTAGGGAGAGTGTGACCACTGTCACCTCAGCCACACCTCCAATTTCTTAGGAGTGTCGTAACCCCCGAGAGCCCTTTTAGCTATTTTACAAGACACTTGACAAACCAACTATATCTTCTACGCTACTATATTAGTGACTAGTGCCTTTAAGGAGTCAACTAGAGAATGAAGAAAACATACTATCAAATATAAATGCCGTGGACCTTATCAAGGCGAACAAGCGTATCAACGCGAATAGCAATACATCATTCACACAACATTCATCATAGACATGCGATCATTCATCTAGTGAATAACAAGATAAATGTACTATTGTAACAATGTAATTAAAGGTATCCCACAGTAAGTTCAACAGTATCAGTCTATTTAGACAGTGATTTGCAGCAGTAGGCAGTAAAGTAGAATGCAACACAATTATGATATCCCAAACAATGCCTAGTGTTATAAAAGATGTGCCAAAGCAAATTCAACTTGAAGGACCTATCATGTAGAAGTATAACGATGCTAATTGGGGTCTGATATATCAGCCCTGTACTAACAAGTTTGACCTCAAAGCAATATCAATGGCAGCCCCTCATTTGACAGTAAACAATAGCACATAGCAAAGATGTATCCAAACAGTACTTAGTGTTCAAATATAACCAGAAGAACGAAGAAACTAGCAGCCTTTTGTATAATTTATCTATGTCTGAAATTATAGTCCTGTAGCATGCATTCAATGCCAAAATTCAGGCCTTTGCATCAATATTCACCAAGAGTAATCTAAAGTCCCTTTTTGTTAACCTCTTAATGTTGTTTGTCATGTGTTTATGTAACAGTTTTATGGCAGCAGAGGATGTATGACAGATCTGGTGCAATACTAGACCTGGGACAGTGGTAAAGAGGGTTGGAAAAAGGAGGAAAGGCAGCTAGAGGGCAGAAAGAGGCCTGCTAGGGCAGGTCGAGGTCCTAAAGAAGGAGAATTAATGTTGTTAGGGAGGAATAAGGGTAGAATTAGGGTTTAGATTTTTAGGATTAAGGTAAATTTTAGGGCTTTTTAGGATTCTCACAATTTTTTGGGCTGGCACGATCTTGCCCTAGGGTTTTTAGGGCCTAAAATGGAAAGCCGAATTCATAGGAGGGAAGGCCGAAATTTTAAGGAGGCCAAAATTTTGAAAAAAATAATTTTTTGACTTGTTAGGGTTTCAAACATAAAATTGCATACCTAATTCTAACCCAAGTCACATGACACGAGGACACGAAAATATGAGTATTTGACACGAGACATGACGACCCCAAAAATAGGACACGGGGGATATATATATATATATATATATATTGAAAAAAATACATAAAGATCTACATTTTTTAAAAACTAGAAGTATATACAGTGTACATCAATCATAATATCATTCAATTGAAATTTGACAATGATGAATCAATAGTAAAATTAGCAATGAATCATGAACTTTGAACCATAAACTGCATATTTGATATTTCTGATTAAACCACAAAAATCTAAATGTATTACATAGATATCGAGAGAATGCCACCAGAAAATACAAAATAGAGTAGATACTACTTTGTACTAAGTCGAGTATCTATAGTACTACTAGATGCAAAATGAAAATATTAAATAGCCACAGGGAAGAATATCATAGCTCATCAATGGTACTAGCCACTGTCAATCACCCTCCTACTCCTCCATGTCAAAATTAGCATTATTGTTGTAGCTCTTTCCTTTGTCCTCCTCCTCCTCTATACCCTTTTTGATAGGACACGTGTCCAGAAATCAGGACACATTCTTGACACGTGTCCGGCACGTGTTGGAAAGTGTCCAAATTTCGGGACATGAAAATTTTGGTGTCTGACACGTATTAGGGCAAGTGTCATGTTCAACACATGGAATACAGGACACAGGCCCTATTTGGAAGTGTCCTGTTACCTAGATTCTAACCCTAATTCTACCATGAAAATGTAAAGTTACACATGAAAATGCAAGAGAAATTTATAGATGAGACCCTTAACCCTAAAGTAATTTCTCCTTGTCTACTAAACTAGGGCTTCCTATGACAACCTCTAGGGTTCGTTATAGGAGCCTAATCTAGGACAAAATTGGAGATCCAAGGCTAAACTTGGGAAAACCTCCTCAGAAGAGCGTTTCCACCATGCAAAGAGGAAAGAAGGCAGACAAAAAGGCTCTATTAAAAAAATTGCAACTTTATGGCCACCATTCAATCATTCAAGAAGCAAGAATTCACCTACCTTTCACCAAGCAAGGCTAAATAGTAAAAACTAGACTTACTTGAGCTTGTGTTCTTCCAACAATTCCTAGCATCCACCAAGCATAAAGCAAAACCAAAGGCAAGCATCCAATTTCATCCACAAGAGCAAGAAGAGACTACTTCAAGATTTGTACATCACTCCAAGAGAGCTATCTGGGGTAAAAGAGCAACATATGTATTTTATCCCTTGAATTATGATTTACAAATGAAGTGAGGGCTTATTTATAGCCTCTCACACTCACTTTTTACAATAATCCAGGCCGACATGCCAATGAAATGTCAATGCAAAAATATAACATGAAATAATATAAAATAATATAAAACATGGGTAACTTGGGGCATTTTCCCCCTAAGTTACCAAAACTGATGAAAATGACTAAAATTGAACCAAAGGATTCACTCTAAAAGATGGAGTGAGTTGGGGGGACGTCATGCCCCATCTAACCCCAACAGTGTTGAAAAACCCATAACGTCGCCCCTCAATCAAGCTTGAAGGTCTGGTGGCTAGGATGACATCATCAATGAGAAGGCCCAAGGAGAGAGGGCGATGTGCTAGAAAGAGGACAAGAGGGGTGCCTAGAGGCAACTAGAAGAGGAGGCAAGTGCCTCTTAGTGGAATGTTGTCACCTGTGTAGAAATCAAGTAGGAGGTCATGTTACCAAGTGACCTGCCCCTAGGAGCCCAGACACCAACCCCGGGGTTAAAACCCCAACAAAGGGCAGTCAACAAAGCCATTAAGCCATAGTACTCCTAAAGACAAAATCAAGGGGTCTGACCATAACCATCCCTCAAAAAAATGCATATAACACCCCCATCCTAGGCCTGAAGAAGAGAAAAAGGACCCCTCTCCCTAGGCATACATCTGAAGTGACCTGGGCATACATCTGAAGTGACCTGGTACAGATACAGCGTAACAGTGTGTCACACTTATCGGTGATATATCGTGAGTAATTCCCCCAGACAATAACATCGGCACTAATTATGGTGATAATTAAAAATTATCACAATAAATTTAAATTATCGCAATAACTTGGAAATAACTTGGAAATTGTCGCCCTGCTCATGTCAATTGTGCCTTATAACCAGATTCTAGATCTCTAACCCTCATGTTGAAAAAGTGAGTTAGGGGATTGAGCTCTAAGGATATTGTGACCATTTTCCATCAAGCAAACAATGGGAAATCCATTGCTTTCTTTGCCATTAGCCCAGCAATTGTGGAGTGGGTATTTACTCCGATCTACCATATCTTATTAGAACCTAATACTTATGACTCATTATATTTTAGTATTGATGTTTGATGTACCACATGACATCTTATATATTAGTTTTATCTTCGTATTTATGTAGCAATGTGTTTGTTCGATGTCATTGTTGCTTTAGATGTTTAAAATTTGAAAAAAGTTACCCAATAATTTTGAATATTTTCCCCCATATTGCCAATAAGTTATATTCCGGATCCTCAGCGATAAATTCACCGACAAGATAAATGTAACATTGCATCAAAGTGAATAGTATCCAGCATTATGTAATAAAGGGTTGTAAGTTTGTAACCATGTTTCCATTGATTAATAATGACAAATTATGCTAGAAAACGAATTATTCTTTTGCCAGCAACAACAAGATCAAGTGAACTGAGATGTTTTCAAGAATCAAAATGCTGAAAAGTATAAAATACTCTTTATATAGACATACAAAAGATTAGAAGATCCTATTCATCCCTTGCAGCAGAGGACCACATGCTTAGATATTACATTAGCCAGAGCAGATTCAGAGATGGTTAAGGTTATACGTTTCATATATCTTCAGTTGCCGTAATGTACAAAGTGAATATAGGATGTCCAGGAAGAAGATCAAATGACCTGTCTCTTCACAAGTTGTTGACGACAAATCAAAACGGGACTTTTTTTCAAAATAAAATAAAAACAATAAATGTGGCAAACAAATTAAGGAATTAGAACAAATCAAAACTGCTCAGCAGATAAGATAAAGAAAGATTTCATACCCTGCTAGCATACAAAAATAATAAACAATCCTGACCTTCAGCCATGACAACTTCCCCAATATATAAAACAAGAGAAGCTAAGGGTATCTTTCTAATAAACCCAATAACTCAATAAACTGCCGGATTTCAGGACATGATTAAAAAGAATCACAATGGGCAACAAAATCCTCTGGCACAGAGATTTTTGGTTTAGACGGTAATGTTTGAAGTCATATCCAGCATTCTACTAGAATTATCCATATTCCTTGACCCTTTTATTTTATTTTGGAATAAATATCTTATTCAATAAGCTCTCCGACAAATATTACAAGCAGAGAATTACCTTACAAAGCAAGCCATCCTTAGCTAATTTGTAATTGCTGTCAGGATGATTTTTGGCTAAAACACACTCATCGACCCAAAACACGTGCCACTTTGTCCAGTCCACTGTCTTGATATATGGGGCTTCAGTCAGTTTCCTGCTTTTCAATCACAACTTACTGTTACATATTGTTAACAAAAAATGATATCAGCGTTCTCCTATAAAATAACAGCCAAAAATGAGAACCTCCACTAAAGAAAAATGTTAAACTCTCAACGCAGTAGCAATGATAAACGATGTCAAATGCACAAGATTTCAATTTCCATGAGAATTGGCGTGTCAACTATCATAAAATAAGAGATGCAAGAATTGCATTCGAATTGTATCTCCATTCAAGAGACGTCCCAAAAACCATTGCCGAAACTTACGGTGGCAAAACCCGTGTCCTAGGGGCATCTTTTGGGTAAGACTTATGCTAGAATAGTTAAGAGTGCACGGAGATGCCAATTGAATACTGAAATAGAAATTCAACAAGTTAATTGAAAGATTATATTGAGAAACAAAATGTCTTCCAAAGTATTACTTCCCTTCACCAGAACTCAACTCATCATGCTTCAATGTTCATTAATCTGGAGCCAAAACAGGGCATTCAGGAACATGAATTGAAATCCCGCATTTTATAGCTCAGTTCATTTCCATCATCTTTAACCAAAGAAAGTCGATGACTTGAAATAAAATAGATGAAACACGGATATTGTAAGCTTGACCCTTATGGGAGATGAGATGCAGGCTTGACTCCCATCACCGTTTGGTTATGAGTATTTATGACTTTTGTTGGGCCCCATTTTAAAGCTAAAATCGTGACTCACTCACTCACGCGTTACTTAACCAAACATTGGCAGGTCCTGAAGGCTAAAAGTTAGAAATTAAAATTAAGTTTCAGAGGGGGAACAAGGGAAGCCACGCTTTTAACCTAGTTTAATCACTAAAACGAAGAAGAAGGGGCGTCCAACTCAGCCCAGCTATTAGATCTCGAAAATTAAATATGAAAATGAGACATTCAACTGTTGCGAGCAGGCATGCTTGGATAATGGATATTGATCGTTACTCAGGACTCAGCCTCAGCCATTGTCATTTGAAATTTCTCTCAAGTCTGTCACTCCCCCAATACTCACATGCATCAATTTATAAATTTATCCTACTATTTCATTCCAGCTCCTGAATTTATTCACACTGCGTAGGTATATGCGCTGATAGAAAACAAAGAAAAGCTAATTGTGATACATTTGGCGGACGGACAAGAAAAAGCTGTCCCTACGCATTTCACGACCTGATCGATGGCACGTACACATAATGCAAGAAAAGTTCACTCAATTGACTAATTAATGTAATGCCTTTTTTCTTTTACTCACCCAAGCGCATCGATGACAGAAGCTCCTCCGGACAAAGCCACTGCAAAAGCCCCGCGTTCCTTCACAGCTGCCTCCGACAATTCTGAAACATAATCACCCAAATCGGTGGCAAGCTCCTCCACGTTCTCAAAGACTCTTAATACACCGCTGCCCCTCTCATCATTATTATTCTTTATCCCCATTGAAATGCTCATGCTCATGCTCCTGCTCCTTCCTCCCTACTATCTATCACTTAGGTATTCGACAAAGTCCACCTGGCACCACCACCACAGGGGTTTCTGTTTATTTGCCTGTAGTTTTGCAGCTCCTCTCCACCACCACTACATCTCCCACGATGTAGTGACGAATGATGATGGTTCTTCTTCTTCGAAGCGAATGAATCTCCTTTCGTTTCCTGTGGGCTTACTGTGCTGTGGTTGCTGTAGTACTAGTAGGAGGTCATGTAACAAAACCCACATGGAAATGGCAATGGCAATAGATTATAACCAGTAAATATTTCTCTGTGATAGCAATAGATTATAGGTGTAACCGTGTAGATACGAGACACTCTTTGTGATTATTACATCAACCCGGGTCCGGGCCTCCTTTGAATAGATCCCGATGCCCCTAACTTGGGACTCTTCTCATCCCGCTCCTGCTCCTGCCACGCTTGTCCATATTTAAACAAAAACAAATAAATAACAAGTACAAATTTATTTAGTACCACTCGGCGAGAGCGAATCAAATAAGAAGTACCTACCACTGCCACTGTCAGGTGCTGATTCCCTCATTCAGTTCAATCTGGTATCATTCACATACACACGTCACACGTGCAAAAGTATTCACTGCAACCATCGAAGAAATTGGCTTTTGACCAAGTAATCTCTCCCACTTTTGGTTGTACTTGTCATATTATGTTTTTTCAGTGAAAGTGTTGTATTTTGAGGGGGGCAGAGAGGTGATGTTTTTGCTTTTCAAATGGTTTTTGTTCAGAATTTATGAAAAGGGTTATCTACTATCCAAATTGTGCAAGTTTTATAGTTGTTATTTAGAATTTCTAAAAGTGGTTATTTGTAAAAAATGGTTGAAAAAACAGAAAACAAGAAAAAACTACGAAAAAGAGACATGTTTAAACTGCTCTCACTTTATTTTAAGTTATATGTTTGCAAATTTTAAATTTAAGAAACCTTAAAATAAGCAAATAATCATTTTTCTTATATAATTATATTTATTCTTTTTATTTAACCATTAAGAAATATAATTAATGATTTAAAATTAGCACGTATAATTATGTGTCATAAAATCTGAATATAACTATGTTTTAATCCAGATTTTGATGTAAATCAACATATTTCAAGCTTGGTGGGTTAGCTTTAATATTCGTAGGGTCCCACTCAATGTCAGAGGGCCTGACTCAATGTCTTCACCAGGTTAACCTGTAATAAGGGCTGAAGATTTACCTTTTACCCAATATATTTATGTATCTATATTTGTTTTAAAGTTTAGTGAACTAGTTTTACAAAGTGTCTAAGTTTCATGTAAAAGTTTAATGGGATATAGTGAGTTTTTATATATATATATATATATATATATTCATTCTTGAAAAAAGAACGCAATTTATTTCATTTAAATAAATCGCCTTTTACAAAGGCATAGTAAGCATTTTCATTGTTTGCATATAAACAAAATAGATTCATATATCTCATAGGATCCTCATAATATGGTCAAAACCATCATATATTTGTGTTTGGATCACATACAAGCAGAAAAATCCAAATATAGCTAAAAAATGCAGATCAATAAACCTCTCTCGTAACTAATTAGCTTTAATTCATATGCATAAAGAAAAAGCCATATGAGTGTTCTAAAAGCAAACAAAAAGGTATTTGGATCCTCCATTCATCAAGGGTGAGGTCCTGTATCATGTTCCATTATGGTAAAATTTTCATTGTCCCACAAGTGTAAGTATCCTTCTCTTTCCTGTAATCCAACCTTAGACAACTAACCTATCAATGTCTTCCTTTCTCTAAAAATGTGTTGAAAGGAGGTTTTCTAAAACAAACCTGTAATTATGTGCAACTCCTCATATAAGGCTTGTAGGTGGATATTCTTTAGCTAATGTTTAACTCTTATCCAATCCACCACCTGCTTTGAATCATCAAATATCTGAATATTATGAACTCCCTTAGAATGGGCAAGCAGTAAGATCAATTTTAAAGCCATAAGTTTAGCACAGTTGTTTGTGCTCTATCCCACACCAGCAAAGAACTACATCCAGTGTTGATCTATGAAATAGATAATATCCCTAGCTACACCTAAAGGAGGCATGCCCTGTGATGCCACATTGAAGTAAGCCCAACTCCTAGCTTTGTCGATGACCTCTTCAACCACCCTTCAGATCCTTTGCGGACCATCATCCTAAGGGAAAAGACCAATAATAGCCAAACTTTTGGATCATATATGGCAAGAGCAATGTATGTTTCATTGAAAATAACTTTCTTTTTTACGAGCCAAGATCCCCACATCAAGAAAGTTGGTAAAGCCAACAGTTCATTATATGCCCCAATATTAGTCCAAATATGGAAGGCATAATGTAGATCCCTACCATGCCAGATAAGAAGCTTCCCTTTTACCTAAGTTGCATATTCTCACATCCTTTTCATATATGACTGTGTATGAAAAGATGCTCCAAGGATTGATTTTATTGCTCGCACAGAGGACACCATCCTAGACCAATCCAAAATCTATTTATCATGTTATCCCACATAGGAACTTTATTATGTAAAGCCTCCACACAAAAAGGCTTAAATTTGAGAGGGCATTTGTCAGCCCCTCATTTTGCTTCCTTTTTGTCACCTCAACTTTACTTTTTTTGTCCTTTTACCTTCCTTGCATGCCTATATTTCTTGTCATTTAATCATATTTTCCAGCCTTTTGCCTTTTATAATATAATCCTTCTTTAATAGACAAAAAGGTAAGAATTGTTATATTTTGAGGAATTTCTACATGTTTTGATGAATTAAAGATATTATGGAATTAATCGTGCTTGTGTTTGAAGACCTTAGAAGCAGGTATCTATTTCGGTACCATCAAGTCAATGTAGTCAAAGGAGCTTAAGAGGGAACGAGAATGTATTCCAATTAAAAACTTCGACCTCCCGCTGTCCCAAATTTTGATAATGGCAAGTAGGATCGGCATCAATTCAGGCATTGCAACATTATTCAGAACAAAGACTACAGAGATATAACAATTCAATGTATTTAAGCTAAATGTTGACTTAGTTTTAATAGTTGTATCCTCATATGCTTCGCATTATGAGGATAAAACACATTAGTCGTACCTAGAGAGTCTTAATTCATCAATTGTAATGCGTGAACTTATCTGTAACGCTTTGTTCCCTATTTTTTGAATCCAACCATCTATATATATCTCTATGTATCTTATGATGGGAGATATAGAGCAACATAATATTGTTATGTTGTTGATTTTAGTGGTGCCAATATTATTATGATGTTACTGTAATCCTGGAACCTCAATAATATAAGTTGACTTTTAAATGACTGGTGTTCTTTTGTAATTTGTTGTAATATAGTTTTTCTACAACTCCTTCAACAAACGAGAGGGCCCACCGACCTGTGAAGGTGTTGATATGTACCTTATGCGTGTTCAATTTCTTACTTAGTCTTATTTTGTTTATATCTATTGCATAGGTTGAGTTTCTGTAAATGTTTTTTGTAATCTGTCAATATTTTGCAACCAGTCAGTTGTGTTACATTGAATAAATATTTCTAGTATTGGTGTAAATTATGTTAGTAGAAGACATAGTTATGTACTTAGAATATGTGTGAGTAGCTGCAATTCTAACTTGAAATAAATATTTTACTTTGTTTAACTAGATTAGTCCCTGTAGACACGTGAATTGACATTTGATCTTGTTTTCCTGTAGGTTACCATTTGGAGTTTGATATACAATTTTATGATAGATAGATATATTGTTAGTAGTAGATGATATTTTTTGTGACCACTACTTCTTCATTCTCTTTATGTATGTATGTTATCATATATGATTATATGTTTATAATGCACAACTAATAACCACATGTAATCCCATAGATTACAACATTGGCTCCATTGTAGGTAGTATTGAACTAGGACAAAGCATGAACATTCGTACATAAATGGTGAGTGAAAAGGAAATACGAGAGTATTGGAACAAAAAATTTGCCAATTACATTAAGGACTATACCATAAGAAACAATTTAACCCTTGCAAAGGCCAGAGAAAAGTTCTTTATAGAATCTCAGGAATGATTTATAGAGACCATTCCTCAAGAAATAAAGAAATTCCTCGATAACGTTCATGACCAAATTGGAAGGTTAGAATTAAGCATTATTAATGCAAAAGCTTCGCAACGATGGATGAACAAATTTGCATTAGTGGGTTAAGAAAGCCGATGAATTTTATGAAGACCAAATCATAGAAAAATGAACTTTGTTGGATGATGTAAGAACTAGGTTCTTGGTTCCTTCTTTGCTTTATAATTTTTTCATTGAAAATGGTGCTAATCACACAATTGAACCACAACCACCATTGGCCCCTAGTTGTTGAAATTGGGAAAAGTGACAAAAAGACTAGAAATACTTTGTCAACAAAAGAGAGTGGGAATATTTTCTCAATAAATGAGCATCATTGTTGAATCAAATTCCATAGCCTATTAATAAGTCAAGTTAGCAGTGGGGGGGTCATCTACCATGTAACACGAATGAATAATCGATGCTAGATGACCAATGAAAATAGAATGAAGCCAGTAGAATCTCAAGTACGACTTGACAAAATAAAATTACCAGTCACAAGCATATAATTGATATCCTAAGACTTGAAAGAGAGAAATGACATGAAAAAAGGGAAGAGCTTAAGGACATCCTAAGTCTGCTCTAGAACAAGAGAAATATGAAAAAAATGGTCGAGAATTTTGTGCAACCAAAAGGCTTACCTAATTCAAGGAAGAGTCGACCAAAAGAAAGGACAAGGTGTTGACTATAGTTGAGTAACTACATTTGGTAAAGGTAGGCTCGAGAGACCTACAAATATTAGTTCCTGAAACTATGAGTACCGTAGACCCATTTCCAATTTTGTCATCCCATTGCTTGAATGTAAGATAGATCATTGAGTGTAACTTGGGCATTGGACATGGCCAATGAAGCATATCGAATTGACAATATGATTGTGGATGAATCATGGATCAACTAATGATTGATAAACCATTGAATGGTAATTGGATCACATTTACACCTGAGTTTGGAAGAAATAATTTTCATCTCTTTTATTCGGATCACATGGAATCAACCCTATTTCCAACAATAATATCAGTTGAAGCGCACAGTTCGTTAGAGGATCAACATGACAAGAAAATTCGGCCAGAAGAGGTTTGACTATCATGGTATACAAGTTGACATAAAGAAGTAAGTACGCCTAATACTGGTAATCTCTTTACAACTAACAAATAAAAATTTTACAATATGGATTATCATCATTTAGTGCATATTCCTATATATGAGGATGATAAAGACCCCAGGAGACATTGGTTCATTTGTGAGTCTGTGTGAAAAGCTAACCTTGCAAATGATGAAAATGGACAAATGGTACAGTTTATTGGTGCCCTCTTTAAACGAGTGCTTACCTGGTATATGAAATTTATTGAAAACCATACTAGAATAAAGGGCGAGATAAAGCAAAATTTTATAGCATTTTTTTGAACTCAAGACAACAAACACTTAGATACTAAAAAGCTCAAAGAAACCATGTGAATTCCAATAGAAACAATCCGATAATATGACAAGATGTTTAAAGATTTGCTCAGCCAAATATCATACTAGATTGTTGAAATTTTGTTGATCTAATGGTTTGTCGTCGACCTCCTACAAAATAACAAAACACCATTGAGGATGCATGAATTCAAGACATATGAAGATGCTTTAAATAAATTCAACAAATTGAGCCCAACAAAAAATTTATAGTTGACAAAGCTTGAATCTAAATTTCTTGAACCTGATTGTTATTGGAGTATCGTGGGTCAGGATGGTGGCGATCGAAGGGAGAAGGACTGGTTGGGGTTTTAGGAAGGGGGATGGACTAACGGAAGCATGGCGGAGGGAAAGGGGGCAGGCGGTCAAGCCTCCCTGGTAGCTGACTTTGCAGGTTTGAAGATCGGGGACATGTCGATAAATCTTGATCATGCCCAGACCAAGATGGATAGATCGACAATGTGGAAGCCAAGGCAGTGCATGTCGAAAGAGGCCCTGATTCTGTTCAGGATAGTTAGATCTTCAAAGATAAGAGAAAGAATCTAGTATATGCAAGATCACGCGCTGGTAGGGAAATTTGTGGGTATGAAACCCTAAAAAAAAACCCTATTTTGGTGGATCAATTTGACCTGGAAACCCAAGGGGCACTGTGACCTTCATCTTGGTTCCAAGGGGTTCTTCACCAACCTAGAGGATAGGAATATAGTTATGGATGGGGGGACATACTTCTTCTACTCAGTAGGCCTGTTCCTGAGACCCTGGAAGGAAAAGTTTTTCTCAAAAAAGGAAGATATGAAATTTGCACCAGTATGGATCAAGTTGTATTCCTTGTCGAATGAATACTGGGATCCGAAAATTCTGTAGGACTTGGTGAACTATCTGGGGAAATTCATCAAAATCTCAGAACAACCACGGATCCAGTGTTACACGGCCTATGTGAAGATCTCTGTCTACATGGATTTGACCAAAGAGTTTCCAGAAGCAATTATAATGTCATGGGAGGATGAGGACTAGGTGCAAACCCTGGATTATGAACAGATCCCATTCTAGTGTCGTTGATGCCATGAATACAGTCATTTATTTAGGGATTGTCCCATGAAAAATCTGAAGACAAACCTGGGGAAGGAGGAGGAAAATAAGGAGCAAGGTTTTGCAAGAGCCCCATCGTGGAAGAGAGGAGATCAGAAGCAGGACAACCAAGAGGTGCATAAAAGGGTAGTTGTCTCAAACAAGTTTGAGGTTTTGGAAGGATGCGAGGAGGAAACCCTATAAAATCAATCGGTGGGCAAACATGGTACCTCACCACCTTTAGAGACATTTGATCTAACCATTCAAATGGAGGAACAGACTAGGGAGTACAATCCGCAAGAAATGGTGGAAACCGATATAGGTGAGGAAGTTGAAGACATTGATATAGGTGATCTTGATTTGGAAGGGATTGAGAAGGCCTATACGGATAAAGGGAAAGGTTATGTCGAGTAGGAACAAGTGATCCTATTAAAAGAAGTTATCCTTAAAGCTTGAGCCAACAATCAACTTGGGATAAGATCAGGGTCTCACAAGGAAACGAAACAAAAATTTGAGGAACCATCCAAGAGGACAGGCAGGAAATCAAACAACAAAGGGTGGCTGAAGTAGGTACGCATTTGGTAGAGTCAGGCCAGTACCCTACCATTAAAGCTGCTCTAGGTTTGTAAGTTTCCCAATGAATATCTTGTCATGGAACATCAAGGGCCTCAATAGCCCAAAAAAAGTTAGGATCTTAAGCAAGAAGATCAAGAAGACAAATCCGACCATTGTTTTCTTACAAGAGATGAAGTGTCAAGCTGCCCATATCCAGGATCTGAGCAAGAAAATTTAGAAGGGAAGTGAAGGGATAAGACTAGATGCAAGAGGCTATGCGGGAGCCCTAGAAATTCTCTGGAACCCCACTAGGGTAAGTCTAGGGGGTTTCCAAGGGAATTGTTGTTTTTTATCTGTGAATTTTAAGGTTGTAGGTTTTGCAATTGAAGGGGTTATCACGAATGTGTATGAACCTCATAATGCAGGGGACAAGAGGGATTTTATCAACTCTCTTCGAAAACTCAGGGATGGAATGTCCAATGATCCCTAGGTTGTAGGTGGAGACTTCAACCTCATCACCTCCTTGGAGGAAAAAAAAAAGGGTGGGAGACATAGGATAGAGGACGAATGTGAAACATTCAGAGACATCATTGACGATTTGGGACTTGTGGACATCATTCCTGAAGAGGGGTGGTTCACTTGGAACAATAAAAGGATGGGGGATAGACACATTGCTTCCAGACTAGGCAGATTTTTGGTGACTAAATCCATTATAGATCTAGGGAGCAAGATTCATAGTGCAATGCTCCCCGGTATGGGCTCAGATCATTGGCCAATAGAATTAATGTGGAGTAGGTTGGGCTCTTAGTTTAAAAAACCCTTCAGGTTCGAACAGTTCGATGAGAGGATTAGGACTTGGTGGGAAGAGCTGAGTGAAGGAGATGAACCAAGCATGTATAAATTCCAACATGAGCTGAAAGGCCTGAAAGAAAAGATTAAAAAATGGAATACAGAAGAATTTGGTAATATCTTTTCAAATAAAAAAGATTATAGAAGGTCATTTGCAATGTTGAAATTTTAACTCTTAAGGTCCTCTTTATAATTTTGGGTGTTGTACGATAAAGAGGACATGTGATTTGTCCATTATGTACATTTATGTATAAAGTGACTTATATATAAATAAATGATGTTTTGTACTTTATTGTATTAGGTCTCACCTAAAATATATTTAATAATTAAAGTGAATTATTATTAAATTAGAGTGCATTAAGTGCGAACCCTAGATTTATTAAAAACATCTTAACCATAAGATCAAGTTGCTTAGATGAAGTAGTTACAGAATGTAAAGTATAGAACTAGGGTTAAAGGACAAATTAGACATTCGTCAAGTCATTATGAGGAGAGAGAGAGAGAAGAGATTGAGACTGAAGGAGAAGAGAGAGATAACCCTTGGCACAATTCCCAATGCAAGTAGCATCAAGGTACAACCACATTAATGGCAGCCTATCATAATCTGTACAACATGTGTGAGGCACAAATTTCAAGGCAACACCGTACAACAGTCTAATAGGGCATTTATTGCAGACTAAAAATGAATATTAAGGCAACAAAAAAATATAGAATATGCAGAATTTGTATAGTACACAAGTGCAGAATCTGTACAGTCCATACTCGCACATGTGAAGGTACAACAGGACATACAAAACGTCTGGCACAGATTTCGAGGTAATTTGTTGTAGAAGTGATTTTGGGAATTTTGTCTATAAGGGTTAGAAGAATAATTTTTCTGTTTGTTGGGAAAAATTTTGAGTTTCTCCTTTTAATGATAATTTCTTCTTTCTAATGTTTTCCCCAGGAGTTGGGGTTTTGACCGGTCTGTTGACCAAAATCTCTGTGTATTCATGTGTGAAAGATGTGCTTCAGTCTTGGGAATTTCTTGATCTTTGTGATTTCTATTTCAAATTAAGATGTAATTTTTAATCATAAACCCTAGATAGATCAAGTGTTTGACAGAATGTGTAAATGGGAAATTTCATATTAAGTCATTGAATTTCTTCATGGTATCAGAGCCACGTTGAAGTAGCGTTCAAGTTTTGAATCACATAACATAACTGTATTGTCTTTCAGTTTAGAATATTTGTTGTGAGATATTTTCCAGATGATGAGAATTCGGTATGAAGATAGGTTAGATGGCATATCCAACTATCTACCTTGGAAAGTGAGGATTACTACAATGCTAAAGGAATGGAAGATTTTGAGTTTTTCAAACACAGTGATGACGAAGCCCATAGATAAGGATGCATTAGAAGAATTTGAAGCCCTAGAATGCAGAGCTTAGAGGGTGATCCTAGATGGAGTGAAAGATCATCTGATCTCGCATTTGGCAAAGAAAAAGAATTTCAATGTCGTCTGGGACATCCTGAAGCAGTTGTTTGAGGCAAAGAATGAGAATCAGAAGATGGATCTGAAGGACAAGTTACACAATGTAAATATGACAAAAGATGAAAGTGTAACCTCCTACCTGACTTATGTGGCTTAGGTCAAAGATGAGTTGGCAGCGGTAGGGAATATTATCTCAGACTCGGAGTTGGTGAGGATAACCCTGAAGGGCTTTACCAAGAGATGGGAGGTTTTTTTTCAAATGTATGTTGGCAGAGAGAAACTTCTAGACTGGTCCAGGCTATGGGATGATTTCACCCAAGAGGATATTCGAGAAGGATCTTTGGGTGGGCAAGTCAACGCGGAGGTGGAGCATAATGTAGCCCTTGCAGCAAAGACAAACAAGAAAAAGAAAGACCCCAGTCAGATCAGGTGTTACCATTATGGGAAGATGGGGCATTATGCCTCGAAGTGTCTTAAGAAAAAGAGTGTAAAGGCTTAAAGAGATATGGTAGCCTCTGCAACAATAGAAGAATATACCACGAAGTTTGAGCAAGAGTTTTCTCTAGTCTCAATTGATTCCAGTATAGGAATTTCATCCTTTGAGAATGTTTGGGTTGTTGACAGCGGTGCAACCAGACATATTACTGGAATATATGACTCCTTTCAGATGATCACAACATTGGGACTGGGACAATTCATTGAGACAGATGTTGATAGCCACCAGATTGTTATACGGGAAGTTGGAACTATCATGTTCCAGTTGGACCTTGGAGAGTTCCTGGATATACATGGAGTATTGTTTGTACCTGGGATGAAAGTAAAAAAACTCTCAGTTTCATCCTTTGATGATGAAGGCCATGGGATGATAATCAGGTCTGGCCATGTCTTCTTCTATCGGAGAGATGAGCCAGTTGGTACCACCATCTTATTGGGAGATCCCAGGGACAGACTGTATGTCCTGAGAGGGCATATTATACGACCATGAGTAGGATCAGGAGGGCGGCTATAAGAGTCAGAAGACGAGGATAATGCTTCATTTAATAGATATGGTCCTGAAGAAGAGAGTGACTCTCTCCATAGCACTGGCAGAAGGCTCAGCCATTCAAGTGATGGTTCATATGAGCAGTTGGATGAGACTCGGGTCGAGTCTCAGGCTTCAAAGTTTCAGTTCAATGTAGAACATTTATTTTTGAGATTGATTCCAGATTAGGAGGGAGATGTTGTAGGGGTCAGAGATGGAGATAGTGTTGTGGACCTTCCTCGTTAAGAGGGAGTGTTGAAAATTTAACTCTTAATGTCCTCTTTATAATTTTGGGTGTTGTTTGATAAAGATGACATGTGATTTGTCCATTATGTACATTTATGTATAAAGTGATATATATATATATATATATATATATATATAAATAAATGATGTTTTGTACTTTACTGTATTGGGTCTCACTTAAAAGATATTTAATAATTAAAGTGAATTATTATTAAATTAGAGTGCATTAAGTGAGAACCCTAGACTTTGTAAAAAGCATCTCAACAATAAGATCAAGTTGGTTAGATGAAGTAGTTACATAATGTAAAGTATAAAACTAGGGTTAAAGGACAAAATAGACATCCATCAAGTCATTACTGAGGAGAGAGAGAAGATATTGAGACCAAAAGAGAAGAGAGAGAAAACCCTTGGCACAATTCCCAATGCAAGTAGCAACAAGGTACAACCACATTAATTGTAGCCTGTCAGAATCTGTACAACACATGTGAGGCACAAATTTCGAGGTAGCATCATACACTAGTATGACAAGGCATTTATTGTAGGCTAGGAACGAATCTCGAGGTAGCATAAAAGTACCAAATCTGCAGAATTCTTATAGTCCATACGTGCAAAATTCGTACAGTTTGTACTTGCACGTGTGAAGGTACAATACGCTGTACAATACAGATGGCACAAAATTCGAGGTGATTTGTTGTAGAATTGATTTTGGGAATTTTGTCTATAAGGGTCAGAAGAATAATTTTTTCTGTGTGTTGGGAAAATTTATGAGTCTCTCCTTTTAATGATAATTGCTTCTTTCTAGGGTTTTCCC
Organism: Pseudotsuga menziesii; assembly: GCA_001517045.1. Classification (NCBI taxonomy): domain Eukaryota; kingdom Viridiplantae; phylum Streptophyta; class Pinopsida; order Pinales; family Pinaceae; genus Pseudotsuga; species Pseudotsuga menziesii. Next base: position 119,449 of record LPNX011053071.1, read on the forward strand.
CAAGAGATGGCATTTTGTCCAGTATGTTGACCAAAATCTACGTGTATTCATGTGTGAAAGCTGTGCTTCAATATTGGCAAGTTCTTGATCTTTGTGATTTATATTTCAAATTAAGATGTAATTTTTAATCTAAACCCTAGATAGTTCAAGTGTTTGACATAATGTGTAAATGGGAAATTTCATATTAAGTTGTTGAATTTCTTTATGCAGGAGGTCCAATCGATTGGGATAAATGAAGAATATTCTATTGATTTGAAAATGGAAGAAGTAATCCTTTGCTCCAGAATACAGGAGAGAGAAAACAAGGAGAAAATCCTATGGAGACAGAAATCTAGGAATTTATGTCTAAAGGAGGGAGAGAGAAACACAAAAAATTTCCAGCGTTTGGTCATTCATCACAGGATTCAAAATAAGATTTTTGCCATCAAGAATGCTATAGGAGAATGGGTGGAAACCAGGGAAGAGATAAAGACCACCCTAAACCATCATTTCACAGACATACTGTCTGAACCAAGGCAAGATAGGCAGGAATTCATTGAGCAGATAACACGACTTATCCCATCTCTGGTTACTTAGGAGCAAAATGATCTTTTGAAGAAACCAATAACCCTCATTTAAGTGGAGGAAGCGGTGTTCCAGATGAAAGAAGGTACTGCCCCGGGCCCAGATGGTTTCATGATGAATTTTTTTCACCACTTCTAGGAGCTAATTAAGATAGAGGTATGGAGGACAGTGGAAGATTCCAGGGCTTCCAGAAGAATTTTTCCAACCTTCAATGCTACATTTGTCACTCTCAATCCAAATAGTGAAGGTGTTGATACCCCAGATAAATTTAGGCCTATAAGCCTCTGCAATGTTATATACAAAGTCACCACGAAGGTAATAGCGAATCACCTAAAACCAATCCCATCGGGCTTAATCTCTCCTAAACAGTCAGGGTTTGTGGAAGGGAGAAAAATCACAGATGGTATTATTTTGGTCCACAAAATGCTTCATTATGTCAAACTCAGAAATCTCCCAGGTATGATGGTGAAATTAGATATAACAAAAGCTTAAGATAAAATCAATTGGCATTTCATTCGCAATATGCTAGAAGCTTTTGGATTTAGGAGAGACTGGTTCAATTGGATCGTGAATTTAGTGTCTTATGCTTTCTTTTCTATCCTCGTGAATGGGGTGCCTTTTGGAATCATTAAACCCTCAATAGGAATAAGGCAGGGTGACCCCTTGTCCCTGTTCATATTCATCCTCATAGTAGAAGGCCTAGGCAAATCAATAACAGCTTTAAGAGACAATAACGAAATTAGAGGGCTGAGCTTAGAACCAAGGTCGGATAAACAAACACACTAGCAGTTTGTAGACGACATTATGTTGATGGGTTACCTATCGGTCCAGGAAGCGAGGGAGTTTAAAAAATGTTTATCAGACTTTGGTAAAGCCTTAGGGTTGGAGACCAATGACCATAAATCCCAAGTTTTCTTCTTAAACACACCCAGGATCTCCAGACATAATATATGTCGGATCTTGGGTTTTAAGGAGAGCTCTCTTCCATCCAAATATCTCAAGACACCCTTAGTAAATTCATTTGTTAAGAAGGGGTATTGGAAATACCTCCTAGATGGTTTGAAAAAGTGTCTAATGAATTGGACACTAAGACCCCTTAACCTGGCAAGTAGACTGGTTCTGGTGAAATCACTCTTACAGGCCATGCCGACATATTATTTTCCACGTTAATGGACCCAAAGGTCATCTTGAAGGAAATCAAGAACCTGTAACAAAATTTCTATGGAGCGGTACCAATGAACACCGAAACTGGGCCCTGGTAAACTAGGAAAGGGTTTGCACTCCTAAGCACCAAGGAGGTCTAGGACTTAAAGACCCCGAAAAGGAAAGTGTGGTAAGCAGGGTCAAGTTGAGGTGGAGATGGGTTTCCCATACCCAGGAACCTTGGGCAAAGATATGGCACTTTAAATACGCAGAGGGATGGCGAACAACTTGTGTTGTTAGGGATATCTACGTTATGACTTGGGGTCCCAGGGTCACCAACATACTAGGTTGTGGCTTACAGACATCAAGGTTTTGGAACATAAATAGACAGAATGAGGGTTATCAAGACAAGTACCTTTTTAAACAGTTGATCCTAGCTTTCAATCCCTTCTTCAAATGCTCCAAAGTTATCTGCACTTCAGTACCTTCAACAAAGATTGATTCTTTTACACAATACCTTTTATTGTTATATAAATGAACATGAATAGACTAGAATTGCATTCAAAGATAAATGACAACATAGATCATGATTCATAACAACAAAAGCATGTATTACAACATATATGGAAGAAAGACATTCTTTATGACTAAAAGTTCAGGGAACATTACAACCCTGTCTTAGACAAGCCTTCTTCTGCAAACCAGGAACTGAGTCCTCCTTTCTCCTTTCTCCAAGAGATTTTTCCCCAGCATTACCTTGCTCTCCAAAGTTGCCTCCTCTATCCTCCACCCCTCCCCTCTATTTATACTTGTTTGTGAGGAGAGGTTATGAGACCTAGGATGGTTAGGGTAGTTAGGGAAGTTAACATTTTGAACCCGACTACCCCTAACTAATCATTTTTATTTTTATTTTTAAGATTGTCTTAAGGGACTTGTGGGTAAACCCGTGAGTGACTCACAACTTCTACATAGGCAACTCACGAGTGCAACATTTTAAGGATAACTTGCGGGTTGCTTAAAGGCTGACGTACAAGTGACACACGAGTTGTCTCAAGGGGACTCGCGAGTGCAAGGAAAACTCATATATAAATATTGGCAAGGATGAAGAAATAAGTATGCATTAAGCTTCACTTTATCTACAATGTTTAGGCTACTTCAATCCAATTTGTCCTTTTGTGTCCCGACACATTTGGTGTCAGTACTCGGATGAAGAAGTGATGTTTCATGGTATAACAACTTGGCAGGGGAGGAGATTGGTCCAAGATCACAGTTTCTAGGAAGTTAGGAACAGTCAAACCACTCGGGTTTGGGAAGATTCATGGCAACAACTTCCACCGTTGGGTTGAAGCAGGGAATTCCAAGGCATTATTATCAAGGTCAAGGATATATGGAGAAATCAAGATGATGATCAACACTTCTGAACTTGGGCAGAGAGGGATTGGTGGGAATGCCTCGGTCCGAAGGAGGAGGTGGATAAACTAGAAGAAGCCCTCGATAGCAGGTGTATAAGAATACATGCAAGAGACAACAAGATGAGATGGGGATATACCAAAAAAGGCTCTTTTATAATGAAGGAAGCCTACAACATCATGATTGAGGTCGACATCCAACCTGCGTAACAAAAATGGGGGAAATTGTGGTAAAAGAAGATATGGCTCAAGATCACCATCTTCAATTGGCTTGTAATAAAGAACTGAATATTAATAGGTGAAAACCTCAAAAAAAGAGGGATGGTAGGTCCTTACCACTGCTACCTCTGCGAACTTGAAGACAAGACCACCAACCACCTCCTAGATACCTGTAAATTCGCTTCCTCTATCTGGGATCATGGGGCATATAATTTTCAAAGATATGATAGGGTTAGGCAAGACCTGGTCAGGATGATAACAGAATGGTATTGCAAACCATTCCAAAATTCCATTCTTAACCACTTATGGGAAATTTTCCCCCATTTTGTAATCTGGGAAGTCTGGAGGGAGAGGAACGCAAGAATCTTCCAGGGCAAGTCTCAGATGGTGAGAAAAATCTTGGATAACATTATGGGTAGAATAAAAGAGACGATTAAATCGAAATCTTAGGAGAATGCGTTATGGGAAGTTGTAGAGAGGGAAGCTCTCATCTTGAAGGCATGGGAAATGTTAGATCCTGTGCAGCCGGATGTTAGTAGGCAAAGCTCAGCAAGGACGAAGCACAGAGAGATGGAAACCTCCTATCGAAGGCTTCTTCAAGCTCAACGTTGATGGAGCGTCGAAAGGCAATCCGGGCCCAACGGGTTATGGTAGTATCATACGGGACTCCAGTGGCGGCATGATCGGTTTCAAGTTTGGATTCCTTTCTTGTGAAACCAACAACATGACCAAGGTAGAATTCCTTCTTTAGGGCCTTGAAATGGTAATGGAAAACAATTGGATTCCTATAATCATTGAAGGGGACTCCCAAATGATTATTCAAATTGACATGAAGCTTCAAAATGGGTCCCATAGCACTAAGGTGGCACAATCGTGGAGACTAGAAGGACACTTGGAGAAGCTCAAAGGAATCCTAGCTGAGGGGTTGGAAGCCTGTTTCATCCACACCAGATGACAAGGTAACAAGGTGGCCGATAAGTTGGAAAATATTGGGATGGAGACCCTCCAGTTTATCAAAGCGAAGGAGTGGGATATGATAGTCGATAAGATGGGGCAGGACAATTGTATGAATATTATGTTCCAGGACATGCAATGCACTAATGTCACAAGTAGGGTAGGACAACGGGCGGGGAAGGACAACCACTAAGCACGTGGCTATATAGATGGATGAGAGGTTGATCCATGTGAATGACATGTGTGATTTAATGCTATCTTGAACCATCGATAAGAAACCTCTGGATTCGATGGTCTAGCATACGTGTAGACATGAAAGATGGAGAAAGGAAATATAAATGCCCGTGTGGATTTCTCTTAACCCAGAATACAGACCGATTGCGGGGTATCATGACTTGTACTACAGTTATGACTGTCCTGATGGGGAAATTACTATTTAGCAGGATGGAAGGTGATGGGAAAAATCACATAAGAATTTTGTGTCTGGTTGCTTCTGCAACTTACGCCAACGAGAGGTCGGGATTGCGCATCTAGGAAGAGCCTCAGCATCAGAGGGGAGGAAATCTCATGTAAGGTTAAAAAGGAAGAGGAAAACACCCTTTAAACCAGGAGGAGGATGTTGAGAAAGCCGCCCGAGCCCAACAAAAGGCTATGTGGGAAGCTAGGATGTTCGAGCTCGATCTTGGGGAAATCCAGCAACAGGTTAATGAAACATAAAAATAGTCGTGGGAGGAGCTTGATAGAGAGAGGCTCCATGCGGAATGCCAGGAGGCATAAGAGTGGATCCTAGACCCTGGCCACACGGTAGGCAGACTAAGTCTTTGTGAGAAGATCGTAGCTCTGTTTTGGGTGATGAAAAACCTCACTGGGTGGTCGGTCTGGGGAAAGCACGCATCAAGATCAGTGGCATGCTTCCATAACTACGAATATCCATCAGTTGAATTCTAAAGTTGATTTCCTCATTCAAAGGTTGGGCTTCAAGATCCCCCAAGCGTTTCCTCCTATGGTAGCTGAAAAGCTAGTGGAAGATAGCTCGGGCCAAGGGCGCATCCCAGACATCCTGTATATTTTTCTATAATATGGTCATGTTGGGCTCATTTCTTCTTTGTTTTTGGGTGTCTCGGGCTCTTAATGTGTTTAATCTAATTACCCGTAACCTGGTTCTCTCTCAAATGTTAGTAGTTTGTTGGAATTTGTCTTTACCATTAGGATGGAACCATTTTGTCAAATCTGTTAAAAAGAATCTCGAATCCTTGGTGTCATGGTCCCAAGTCTCTTTCTCCAGTATCTGGTTCTGGTTGAAATGGATGGTAAGATCTATTGTGGGAAGTAGCCTAGGAAGGGATGATAATGTATGGTGCAGATGGAAGTCTCTCTAGATGTAATTCTCTCTTTTTTTATTTTAATATAATGCTCATCTTCTTAATTAAAGAAAAAATAACAAATTTATAGTTGCACTTGTCGATAAAATATTAGAGGAAAATTTGGAAATTATGCAAAGGTTTATTCTAGAGCTTACTTTGTGAAATAACGATCTATGGTGTATGCCTTTCTTGGAAAATGGGAATACCAAAGATAACCATTGACTGCAAGATGATAGAATACCATATAAATATCTACTTGTCCATACTAACTATTATTGTGATATATGTGATGGGTTCAAACCCCACCGTACATCGGATTGCCCATACAATGCAAAGAACACCAAACCTAAATGGTGTGGTGTCTATCGAGAAAATTCATATAATACCGCAGAATGTGTGCTAAACATGAAGAATAAATAGAAGTACTAGTCGATCTATCAAGCTCATACCATCGACTAGATTGACTATAATGGTCGAGACTTCAGAAACAATGACCAGAGAAACAATAGATACAATTGATGAGGAGGAGACAATCGTCAAGGAATACACAATAATAATGAACGTAACTCATCCCGGTGGTCATAGAAAATATAGATGCTTCATATGCTTCAGTGAAGAACACATGAGCCCAAACTATCCTTGGAAGGATAAGGTTGATCTCAAGTTTTATATTTTTTTTTGTCTGGTGCTCCCAAGCATGAGGATTTCAATATTAAAATTGTTGCATATCATAACTAGGCAAGGTACGGAGATTGGAGGTGACAATCCGGACATCACCAACATTCAAAGCAAAGAAGATAATTATCCTAATAATAAGAAAAAATATATTTTTAATATTACTATAAGAATTTCTGAAGAATTAGCATCAGAAGAAGATACTAAAGAGACTAGAAACAAAACACTTAATGAATTATTACAACTTCTCATAAAAGAAGATGTCATGGCTCATCTTATTGATTTGATGTATATGATAAGATAGCTAAAATTCTCTACCGACTAAATACAAAAAATAAATTGATATTGACTAATTAGTTGACCTTGAAGTCGGAAAATATTATATCTCTCAAGTTGTCCTTGACTTCGGGTCTATGTTGGGCTCCGGGATTGCCTTCTATAATGATGTTATCTACATTAATTTCCCATCCTATCTACCATAATTTAATGCATCTATGTCCAATAAGGTTGTCTTTTACTTTGTTTTATTAATTAAAATCTGGTAAATGTAAAATAAGCCTAATATGTTATTTTTAATGTATTAAATGTGCAAATGATAAACATTTCAATATTTCATTTGACCCGTCTTTCGGTCTTGTGCTCCGCACTGAGTTTGATAGCATGTTCTTATTGGTTTAAATGGCTTGACTTACTTTCTTAACAAATTTCCCTTATATCCTCTCTAAAACATGTCATACCTGCATACATAAATTAAAACCGCAGGTTGATAATAAGCTTTTAAAATATCAAAATAAATAATTATAACTAAAGAATCAAAAGCATTATTATTTATAAATAAAACTTAAATCATAAAATAACATTTTAAAACAAAACTTTAAAAGAAAAAAATAATAAAAACTACACTACAAACATATATATAAATACAAACATATTGAATAAAAGTGAATTATGAATTCTTAATTAAGTTACCACTTTGTATACATGGAAGTTCTTTAACTTTCACGAATCATATGGTGGAAAGCCTTCACATCTTAAGTTTTAATATATGAATGGTTTAATTGTATGCAGGTGCCTCCTTATTTTAAACGAACCATATGGTGATATCACGCACTAAGATATGAAATAATGTATATCGCGTAAGGATTAATGGAGAAGACGTTCAACGCAACAACGAATAGATCAATATAAGCAACAAACTCATAAATGGATGGTGATTCAACCAATAGAATTCAAGCACCCAGCCGTCAATGTGGCCAACAACCCAGCAGAAATTACCCTCGTAATCAAGATTTATGAACTAATTTCAGTTACAGGTCATTCAGACGGCCATTCCGACCTTCATTCGATTCTATCAAAAACGTGTTTTTAACATACAACAGAATTTTGGGCTGGATTTGTGGGAAAATAGAGGCGAAACTACAAATTTTGGCACATGGGTTTTGTGTAGAATATGGCCATTAAGGTCCACATGAGGAATTTTGCAAAAACTCGAAGCCATTTGGGAGCAATGGGTGGTTCCTTGAAATGAGTTTGCCCAAAAAACGTCAAAACGTGGTTGGCCATTTTTTGAGTTTGTTCCTATTTTGATGGGTTGTTGTTATAGCAGTAAAGGCATTCTATTTTTAGAGAGGTCAACCACTGAAAGGGTCGACCTATTCACCTTTGTAAAAAACTATATAAACATGCTCAGGGTTTTGAAGAAAGGAAAGGAAAACATTGTATAAGCTTCACTTCCAATTTTAATAAAATCTATGTTTAAGCTATTGATGAATTCGTAATCTGTTGGTGATTGATCTGAGTTAGATACAACCCTTGATTGCTGAGAAGGGCCCCTCAACAACCAGAGGTTTTTCATTGTGTATATTTCATTATTTTTCTTCATTTGTAGATAAGTAATTCTGATTTCCAGTGTGTATAATTTTGTTTTCCTGTAGGTGATGGTTAATTGTTCATAAACTGTAATTTATGTTGTTTATTTGTAATTTACATTTCCAGAATTTAAATGACCGGTCATGCGTACCTACTTTCAGCTTGTCTTTTAGTTTTTCATTTGGAATAAAATAGATTTCGAATTATTTCAGTATTTCAAGCTTAGTTTATAATCAAATTTAGTTTTGTTGATTTTACTGTAGCTATAGTTAGATTTATTTAGCTTTTAACTTTGTCTTACTAAGCAATAGACAAAGGTTTTCTCTTTTGAATGCAAATTAGTTTAGTTGCTTCCTGTTATTTCAATTTTAAATAGCTTATTTACTGTTTTGCTTACACCATAGACTAATATGCATAAACCAACTGGCGTTAAATTCATTTAGCTTGTTTATTTACATAGTTGTAATGTTTCTGTCATCCAAACTGTAATTCAGCCGGACATTCGCACCTTTAATTTAGAACGTCTCTCAGACCTTCCTTCAGTCTTTCAAGCGAACTTAGACAGAATTTTCCAGAATTTGCAGTCATTTCTAGAATTTATAGTATTTCCTTTTATGCAGAAATAATTAGCTAGGGTATAGGCTAATTTCTCAGTACTTCATCATGTTCTGTAGCTAGTTGGGATTTGAATCCACCCCCAACAATTCATATTCAGTTCTATATTAACACATAGATTAATTATTTCATTTTTAATGATGATGGAATCCATTTACATTCAACATATATTTTACTGCTCAAGTGAGAAATAGTTCTGGTTTGACTAGAAGCAACATAGTTTTATTTTTTTATTATAATTTAGGTAGTTTATGAGTTACTTTCATTAGTTTTCATGCCTAAAACCTACATTAGTGTAAGCTTGTTTAAAATGTTGTCATAGACTTTGTTTAATATCAGTTTGTCTCATTTCTGAAATAGGTTCGACATTCCATTTTTCAGTTCTCATTTGAGATCATAATTAGTCTTTCATTTTCAATTACATAGAATTTTATTGTCTTAGGCTTTTGCGTTGTTAGTTTCATTTCTTCAAGTTATTTCATTTCAGTAGATGTAAAAGATTATAACTCAGTTTCAAATTCAAGATTAATAGGTTCATTTAGATTTTAAAGATGTATTGGTTTTCAGTATTTTAAAGTTTGATGATAAAAGTTCACATAACCTAGTTTAGTATAAGTTTACTTTTCAAGTTATAGATCAATTACATTATCTTTTTATGGTTGGTTAAGATTCCTTAGTTTATGGTATAGTTTGTTGAAGAGGTAGAGTAGTAGTATTTTGTTGTATATTTGCTTGCAAGTTAAATTTTTTTCCAGCCATTTGAGTTATTGTTTTATGCCTAGTTATAAGTCTGCTTATAAACTCTGAGTTCAGAATGCTTTTTGTATTGATAACTTATCGATAGGTTGACGTTCTTGATAAATTAGGAGTTGATAGGCATTTGCATGAGTTTGATAGATAGGCATTGCATGGGTATTACATGTCTCAATTTCGAAATAGTCCTTAGAGTTAAAATTGTGTTTTGATTAGTAGTATTTCATTTCCGAGTGTTGTAACTAGTTTAAAATGTTATTTACTTGATGGATTCTAAGTAGTATAGCTTAGTTTACTTCATTTTTAGGTGTAAGAGAATAGAAGTTAATTTTTAATTTCGGTAGTTTCATTTGGATTTCAAAGATGCAGTAGTGTTAAGTTATTTCTATGGTTTGATAGTAGATAGGTTAGGATATCCTAGAATAATCTAGACTATAGTTCTGCACATATAGTATTTTCATCTCACAAGCTACCTTCCCGGGTTGACAATTAAGTGTTGAATTAGATAGTGCATATTTTACCCAAAAGTCTCAAAAAAACATAATGATAAGAAGTACTTGGGAAAGATTGGGACAACCGCAATTGTATGAGTAGGGCATCTAACTTAAGCTCATCGACTAGGGCTTAATTGAACCAATTGAAGGTTGGAAAACTGTTCATTCCACAATAATGGGTATCTCCAAACAAGTTATTTTTGAAGTAACGGATATGAAGGATGGTTCCAAATCCTTCCCTACTCTAGTCAGTTGACCATGGGGAAGGAGAATGGAGGATTCTATATCATTAGACAAATATAGAATAAACTTAAAAGGAGAAGGGAAAAAGGTCATTGTACCTGTTGGTAGTAAAATATACCTTATCAAAATTTTCAACTCTTCGCCAAGTTTGAGTCAAATTTGGCAAGACTCCCGTATTCCTAGATGTTATTACTAATTTTGTCATTGGAAAAAATTAAAAATCCGACAACACATTGATTGGTAAGACTAAACAAGGCACCGCCAAAAATTCAGAAAATGCAATAACATAAGTTCGTCAAAGCCCTTAGTTTTTTTGTGTCAACCTAGTCAGTTCTCTTCTTCTCAAACTTTTAACTTGGGGAAGTCTTGTGATTTGTCCGTGCCTTTCATAATCCAAAATTTTCATTGGTCAAAGTCTAGCTTATTGTTCAAAGTTCCAAATGCCCCCCTTGCCAAGTATAACCCAAAGTTTTAAATGACATATTGTTCTAAAATCATTTTATGATTTTATTAAACTAGGCTATATTATATAAAATAAAAACATTGGGCCTATATTTTATATGAACCCAATATTTAAGCCTAAATCCACACTTCAAGTCATATTAAACCAAGTGCTATGCACCCAAGTCCAAATAGTAAGGGCGCTAAGCATCAAAGCCCACATATGCGGTTTTCTAGATAAATAAAACCATGCCCAGAGAAATTAAAATGGTGTTACGGAGAAAAAATTCCTATGGATGGTGGTGGACCACAACAGACAGTATGACACCAGAGATCAATCCATTCTCCAGCATGCTAGATATATAAATCAAACTAAACACTAAGGGATAAGAACTGTACCTTCAACCGGACGTTCCAAGAAGATTCTCGTTGATCTCTCGATCAAAACTTGTCCCTACACTTCGTCCTCAACAACAAAGAGATATACAAGCATGATATATAAAGTGTTAGTGTATAATATAAAATATTCAATTTAAACATGTATACAAAGTAATTACATCCATGGATACAAATATTCATAATTACACATGCAATTGGACAAGAAATGGATATTTCTATTAATGTAAACAAAGATACAAATGACAACCTCTATCATCATCTTGTAAGAACTGAGAAACAGAGTCCCTCCACTTGGGCGTCCACCACTTCAATCCTCCATACAATGGCAATATCACAAAGGAAAAGGAAAGCTTGGGAAAGAGCACTAATGTCTTCCTCAAGGACAAAGGGATACAAACTCAAGCATACAAGAATTGGGTGGGGGGGGGATTCACTATAATCTCTTTACTCTCCAAAATTATCCTCCTATTATGCTTTACAATGGCTCAATATATAACCCCTCAATAAGAAATGAAGGGTCGAATCAGAGCATTTCTCGGCATATGGAAGGCCAATGATCAAGTCATTCTTTACTTGATGGGGAAAACTCCAAATATTTTTTTTAAATTTTTGAGCATAAAACCTGATGTACACGAGTGACAGTGGTGCAAGATGCATATACACGGGTTGTAGACTTGTGACTCAGGTGTATATTCAAAAATGTTTTTTAAGGGGTTCAAGAGGAGCATCGGGGCAATGGTGAGCAAATAGGGTATAGTGAGTTTGCATAGGGACATGGAAAGGGAATCAAAGCATGATATATCAGGTGTGGAAAATCATGCTATAATAGATTCCCCCTAATGTGTGAGGTCAGAGGGGTACACGATGGCCGAAATACATTATAACAGTCCCAGGAGTATAGTAATGAAGAACCATGTGGAAGAACCAACCACTCGTCAGTATAATACAATGATAGATCTCTACATATGACTACTGATATGAAGTATACATAACAGTCCTGGATACATATCAGTACAATGGCCATGAATAGGCATAATAGACATATGTCATGAGTGGTCATCGCCACGTACAATATACAATGAAGTCTGGTCTCAATACTGAATAAAGAAATCTGGTACATAAGAAGATACACTGAACTCTAGTCATGAGAACTGAAATCTCATAAATACTATCACGATCAATGACGTAGCATATATGGAATACCACCAAACTCTAAGTTCTTCTACACAAACCACCGCTAGTACATGTATCATCATGTGAATAAAGGTGTTGGGGTCAAACATGATGGTCCATCGTCTAATTACCAAACATTGATGTATATCGTTAACATACGTGAGACATCCCACCGATAATGATAATGGGAATCAAGGTACATAGTGCATTCAATCAAGTGAGAATAGATGTGTTGAGGTCGAACACTTGAGAAAATCCATCGATTAGGTGACATTGATGTATTCCCAAATCTGTCGATGGAGAGAGAAATTGCCACTAATGACAGCAAGCCTCAAGGCACTCAATGGACTCTAGATCCATATTCCAGAATAAATGATATGAAGTCGATGGAATGGAATCCATTGGAAGGAGGGCATTAAGGCATCCCCCATCAACCAACACGAGGTACACAACAATGTTGGATAATTTGGAAGAACTCGGGTGATCAAGAGGTCCATGAACCAGTAACCAATGTATCGGGAATGGCCAACATGTAGATTCAAAATAACTGACGAATGGCCAACTCATGTTAAATATTTCCTTCGAACTAGAGCATAAGGAAGATGGAGACACATAGGCATCGTTGACTCAAAATCCAAACTGGGACAACTCTGTGACACAGGAAGCATCAACATAGGCTCCATAGGGACTGGAAGCATAACCAGTAAATGGAGAAAGCTCTAAATAATGATTACAACTCCTAAGGTCATACTAGAAACCCAACCAATGATGAATAGACTCATGGAATGTGCTTTGTTCGAACATAACACACAACTGGAAATAGAAAATAATATCATTTCCCATGTGGATTTTTACATTTTATGATATTTTTGGTCCTTTTCATGTTAAGAATCTTGAAAAATAATAAAATTTCTTACGGTACAACAAGGAGGAAACGAGTGTCGCAGGAAAACAAACTAGTTCCAAGTAGTGGAACATACCTATGCTCAATGCAAGGAAGCATGCACAGGATAAGGACACTCGGGGGGATGTTTCCTCAGGGTATGAGATAATCAAGCTGCAAAATATAGCTGAGAGGCTCTGTTTGGCTGGAATTGAGGCAATCTCGGGCTATATGGCTTATAAAATTGAAGCAGTGAGCCGACATAAAACTCAATAAGGCAAGTAGAATTAGAACTGGATAAAAAAATGTGATTCCCTATAGGAGATAACCAGCACAATGTTAATAAATAATACGAGGTTCTTTTTTAAAGGCATGGCAGGACTACAAGGGACTTTCAGATCTAAGGGGGATGCTCAGCATGGGTACCAAATGACAAAGCGAGATATAACCAGGGAACCCATGATTAGGAAAGCTCTACCACTTACGTAATGTTACTGCTAGTAGCAGTAAGATGGTTTTGTGACATTAAGAAGTGGGTTAGTACCTATGGTTAATGTGACATAGTCATAGGATAATGCATAATGCACGTGGAAAGTGACCCTATGCTATATTCCAGTTCAGTGTTATACCTGCCAGATGTATTCCCAAATTTTTTGATGGCGAGAGAACCTGCCACTGATGACATCAATACTTATGGAACTCAATGGACTCTAGATCCCTATTCTAGAATAAATGATATAAAGTTGATGGAATGGAATCCGCTGGAAGGAGGGAATTAAGGCATCCCCCATCAACCAACATGAGGTACACAACATTAACACTGGATAATTTGGAAGAAATCAGATGATCAATATGTGCTTGAACCAATAACAAATGTATTGGTAATGGCCAATATGTAGAGTCAAAATAACTGAGGAATGGCCGAATAAGGTTAAAGACTTCCTTTGAACCAGAGCATAAGACAGATGGAGACACATACGCAGCATAGACTCAAAATGAAAACAGAGACAACTCTATGACACAGGAGGCATCAATATAGGCTCCATAGGGAATGAAAGCATAACCAATCGATGGAGAAATGTTTGAATAATGAGTACAACTCCCAAGATCATAGTAGAAACCCAACCAATGATGAATAGACTCATGGATTGTGCTCTGTTCGAAGGTGACACGATAACTACCAATATAAAATAATATCATTTCATGTTTGGATTTTTATGTTTTATGATTTTTTGGTATTTTTCATGTTAATAATATTGAAAAAGAATAAAATTGCTTATGGTACAACAAGGAGAAAATGAGTTCCGTGGGCAAGAAAACTAGTTCCAAGTAGTGGAACATACCTATGCTCAATGCATGGAAGCATGTACATGATAAGGATACTCGGGGGGATTTTTCCTCCGGGTATGAGATAATAAAGCTTCAAAAGATAATTGAGAGGCTCTGCTTGGCTAGAATTGATACAAGCTCAGGTTATATGGCTTATAAAATTGAAGCAGGGAGTTGGCATAAATCTCATTACAACAAGCAGACACATACAATGCAATTACAACTTGATAAAAAACATGAGTCCCTATAGGAGGTAGCCAACATAAAGTTAAGAAATAATATGAGGTTCTTGTTTAAATGCATGGTAGGACTACAAGGGACTCCCAAAACTAAGGGGGGATTCTCATCACAGGTACCAAATGACAAAGCAGGATCTAACTAGGGCACCCATGATTAGGAAAGCTCTACCACTTATGTAATCTCACTTCTAGTAGCAATAAGATGGTTATGTGACATTAAGAAGTGGATTTGTGCCTATGGTTAATGTGACATAGTCATAGGACAATGCATAACGCACGTGAAAAGTGATCCTATCCTATATTCAAGTTCAATGTTATACCTTCCCAATTGACAAACAAGATCCCCATGGTACAAGTTGAGGACTTTACCGAGGCGATGCAGAGGCATGTGGTTGGGGTACCTCATCCATGGGTTAGGTTTTTGAGGCGGTTGGCCAATGTTGTGGTGTGTTACCATGATCATCATCCAGGGCCATAGGAATAGAAGCCAGGATAGATATTTTGTATCGAGCGTTATATTTTGGTGGCCTAAAGCCCATTTTTGTACTATGATACCATTTTTTGGAACTTCTATTGGAAATAAAGGCTTATAGTGATTTGTTTGATATATATACATGTGTGTGAATGTGAATGTTTTTATGTACGTACTTCTTCATTGATGTGAAAAATTCCAATATAAAACTTAATTTGCATATGAGTCAACAACATGATTATAATGTCTAGGTATGTGAATGTATGTAATGTAATCAAACTGTCCCTCCAACAATCTTACCCTTAAAAATCTTCTCAATAATGTAGGATCTATGATATGGTACATTCCATTCAACTATGACATAACTAAATGCGAGTCAAGGCGAATTTCAAGAGATCAAATACTGTTTGAAATGGCATCACATAATAGTTCAATTACGACACTATACTCGACAACATCATTTGAAGATGGCTAGAGGCATACTCCTCCCGAAGACACCAGTTGACCCTCAGGTGCGTAGATAACCCAAGAAGCCGAAGCTAGGTTCTGGGTGTGGCGACTGGCATCGTCACTGATTCCTAAGTACATCAATGACTCTGTCAACATCTACCAAAGAACCAGAAACATGTAAACATACTGATAACACTACAAGGGAACCAAAAACAAACTATACTAAATGTATAGTAATATACAATATATCTGCCTTGGCTAAAGTTTAAGCATAATATTTCTGAAGATAGATCCCATTTCTAGGCTCCACCAAGGCATTCCCTTCATATTCCTCTAATTCATAGGCACCTTTATCTAGGACACGTTTCACAATGTAAGGCCCATGCCACACAAGGTTGAATTTACCCACCCCTAACGGTTCACTAGCTTCATCATACAAGAGGATCAAGTCACCTTAACTATATCGACGGGGATGGACAGACTTATCATACTGGCCCTCTACACAACACTTATTTATCTCTAGAGCCACCATGAAATCCCTATGTTGCTCATCTAGGTGCTCTAAGTGGACTAAATGCTCTTCTAACTCAGAAGTGTGAGGAAAAAACTAGATGGAAAGCTTCAATAAAGGGATTTTTCATTCAACCGGTAAGATCGAATCCACCCCATGCACTAGTCGATATGGGGAAAATCCGATGGCAGTATTGACCGCAGTTCGATAAGCCCACAAACCAGGGTATAACATGATATGGCAATTTGTTTTTCTTTGTCTGATGGTATTTTGTAGAATCGTTTAAGGGATTTATTAACGACTTCAACCTGGTCATTCATCTGTGGGAGGTAAGAAGAAGAATGTTATTTCTTATAACCTAATTTCAAGGCTATTTCCACCATCATCTTGTTCTGGAAGTGCTTGCCATGGTTAATGACAAACTCCTTTGGAATCTCGAACCGGGTGATAATATGATTGAATACGAAATGAGCAGCCATCTCACTATCGGATTTTATCGTGGGCATAACCTCTACCAATTTCGTGAAGTAATCCACAACCATAATGATGTGATGGTGCCCCTAGCAGATACTGGGTTGTAACCCATGAAATACAACCCCCACTTGGTGAAGGGACTGACGGTGATAATTATGTGTAACGAGGTAGGATACGAGCACATGTTCTGCATGAAAACCTAGAAAGGGTGACATCGCTTGATTGCATTCATGCAATATTTAAATATAAATGACCAATAATAACCCACTCTAAGAATTTTTTGGGCTATAGCAAGCCTAGATAAATGACCACCACATGCCCCACCTTGGAAATCATTCAACACAACCTCAGCCTCATTGTGGGTTAAACAACGATGTAAAACAGAATCTACCCCACGACGATAAAAGTGTCACCAATAATGAGATATTTCTTAGAGTTATGACGTAAATGTCGACGCTCATACCTCAAGAGGTGATGGGGAACCTTCAAAGTCTAAAGATAAATGATAATGAATCTAAACATATGTGTTCATCTAAAGATGTGTTCATATAAATATCTGTTCATCTAAATATGTTTTCATCTAAAATGTGTTCATCTAAGAAATATGTGTTCATCTAAAAATGAATCCTCATGAATCCCATCTTCATCAAGACTAGGGATATCTGACATTAGCTTAGCAAAGACTGACTTATTTGATTTTGCCGAAACAAATTCGAGGTCGACTCTTGTAAGATAACAATCCATTTATTGTATTCCCCCCATCATTCGTCTAGTCAAGGCAAATTGAAATGGATTGATATGGGCTATAACCGTAGTCTGGTGAATCAAGATATAATGTCTCAAACATTGGATTGAATGGATAGTCTCTAAGGTCAATTTCTCAATGTGACTATATCAGAGTTCTGCATCAATAAGATTTCAGCTAAGATAATAAATAACATGCTCCTGGAGCTCATCATACTCTTGAACTAGAACCATACCATTTGTCTCTTGAGACGCGACTACATACAATAAGAAATCCCTACTATAGTCAGGTGGACTAAGCATGGGGTTCGATGCCAAGGCTTTATTAAGAGCGTTGAAGGACTCCTGGGATTTCTCATCCCATATGAACGAAGTATCCTTCTTCAACAGGCGCATAAATCCCTTGGTCAAATTAACATTAATTGACAACACATATTTGTAAGAAATTAACCATCCCTTGGAGACTCTGAAGATGTCTAATCATGCTTGGGGGAGGCAATCATAATATTTCCTCAACCTTTAAAGGATCAACCCTAATTCTCTCCTTAGATACGATAAACACTAATAAACGACCAACCCTAACATGAAAGATGCACTTTTGAGGATTCAAACGAATTTGATAACGACGTCATCTTTCAAAAACCAGACACAGATGATATAGATGATCCATCCTTAGACAAGAGTGAGCAGCTAAATCATCCAAATAAACTTCGATAACACGTTTGAGGTTGTGAAAGGAAAAGGCCATGGCCCCCTGAAAAGTAGCTCAGACATTTTTAAGGCTGAAAGGCATTTTTCGTTATGCGAAGGTACCCCAAGTACATATAAATGCAGTCTTATGTTGATCGTCGAGTTTAATTTGGATTTGGTTGTACCCTGAAAATCCATCCATAAATGAGAAAACCTCGCTTCTTTCACACTTATCCAAAATATGATCAATGAATAGTGTGGGGAAATTATACTCCGAAAAATCCCTATTCAGGTCTCTAAAGTTGGTACATACACGGATGGTCCCCTGCTTCTTATCGACAGGAAAGAGGTTGGATACCCATTCTGTTAAGGGAACTGAATAGATGAATCCAACTTTGAGCAAATTCTCTATCTCATCCTTAAAAGCAGGCGCTTTACGAGGGTTCATTGAATGTAAGTGTTGTCGAACATGTTTAGCATTTGGATAAGTTTTGATTTTTTGTTCAACAATGCGGCAATCAATACCTGGAATTTCATCATACGACCAAGCAAAGACATCACAAAATTATTTAAAGAGCTCAGTGTATATTTTGATTTCATCGGGTGAACAATCAACACCAATGTAAACATTCTCAATTTTACCAAGAATCCGGAATAGTTGGAGATATATTCTCCATGTTCCCTTCGACATATATTCCATGAGTTCCTAATGGGATCACGGGATGACCGACATTCACGCTTAAGGTCATCCTAAAGTCATCACACTTGATCTGTTCAATCTCGGGAGGAAGTAAGATCGATGATGCATCTCCTCCAAAGGCTATTCTAGACCAGTCATGGCCTTGAGAATCACTTTGTCTAAAGGAATACTGTTATCAATGCAATCATGTGAGCATGATGATACAACCACCCAAGTAGGCAATGCAAAAATATCCTTCTCTTCCATCCGCGAATAGGAAGGACTAGGGTCCAGAGTAGGATCAAGGATGGCCTGATAAGT
Organism: Pseudotsuga menziesii; assembly: GCA_001517045.1. Classification (NCBI taxonomy): domain Eukaryota; kingdom Viridiplantae; phylum Streptophyta; class Pinopsida; order Pinales; family Pinaceae; genus Pseudotsuga; species Pseudotsuga menziesii. The sequence continues at coordinate 138,556 of LPNX011053071.1, forward strand.
GGTCTTTGTTGTAGACAATAACATTTCCACCCTGGTAGGTATAGTATCTTCATTCGAATTACTTGGTGAAGGGAGATTCCACGGGTCATCCAAATATGTTGTGTGAAATGGGATCAAACTCAAAGGTGGTGAAACACCACCAAGAGTAGAGCTAAAAGCTAAAATTGGTGCTGAAATATTAAAATTTATCATCCATGAAGGATACATTTTGATTCCAACATTCTCAGTTGCAGATTGAGAATGATCAATGATCGGGATAGTAGGTCCCAACGATACAGATGAACTACAATTATTGAATGACAATTGATCGAGTGTCACAATCCTGTGCTCGAAAGGGAAGCACACAACATGAAATATAGTCGATACGATCAATTTTATAGCGTAAATCCAATTCCGACTCAGTAACTGATTATAGTTGAGGGGTGCACCAACCAAAACAAATTCATCCGGAATGGTCTTCCCTCCAAACTAAAATTGAAGGGATGGAATAATGTCATGTGGTCTAAATGAACGTCTATCAAATGTTGTCATCATAGTCATCGATTTGGAAAACATGGGAGTTCCAAGGCCTTTACAACAAGACAAAGACATAACTAAGGTCGCAATGCCTTCATCAGCAACTGTGCATTTAATAGTGTTATTCAAACACTCCACATGGACTTGAAAAGCCACATGGTAAGGAAAGCGAGGCTAGACCTCATGAGTCTCAAATCTAACCATAGTGGAGCCATTAGGGTCAGTTATTCTAAGAGAAACTAACAACGCTCTCCTCTGCAAAGGAAAGGTCTGAAGTACTTCAAGAGCTGACATCGCACAAGGAGTCTGGCCCAAATGCTCAATGATGGAATAATGTTGGGTTGATTGGGCATTAGGATTGTACCTCGAACACTTTAAGAGTCCTTTTGGTACTTGTGGTATAGCTTCAAGTTTATCATTTTGCAAAGGAATTTCAGGAGGTGTAGGTTCTTTCCTCATGTTGGGTTGTGATGGGCCATAGTCTCGTGAACGAGTAACAAAATTAACAACTGACATGATGTTGATACAATCATGACCACCTTTCATGACTTGAAGGTTTTGATGCCAACTAGAACTAAATCTGGTTGTTAAGATTCCATATGCAAAGCTATATTATCAGCATTCAATTTCAATTTCATAACAAAAGCATATAGACAGGATCACTGAAAGAAACAGTATCACAAGATCAACACAGATTTGCCCTGGGAAAACCCTAATGGGAAAAACCCGACAAAATATTCCTCAATATAGATGATCAAAAGATAAAAGATAAGACCCCAGACTGATTCTTCTCCTCCTTGCAGCTACAACTCTCTCTCTCTCTCTCTCTCTCTCTCTCTCTCTCTCTTATGTGCTACACAAGTGAGTGTGAGTGTGTAGAAATGAGGAGAGCCTCACTTCTATTTATATTCTTCCATTCACTTCATTTTCCACTCAACAAGTTGGCCCCACTAAAATTGACTGGTTCGACTTCTATAGGAGGACTCTAACAAATTAATATTGTATTAACTAGGGTGCTAATGACTCAACTTACAACGAAGGGAATTTCCTCATGACTCTTAGTGATTCTCCCGAGAGGAACATCGGGGTATAATGAAATACAAATGATTCTCGCGATAGGAACATCAAGGATAATAAGTAAATACACTTCAAAGTTACAATAATTCAACACTCCCTTTTAACGAGAAGGGTATTCTACAATGACATCAACAACAACATCAACAACAACATCAGGAGAAGGACAGAGAGCATCTTCAACGTCATCAGGGTGATACATCTATAGATCATTGGAAGCTTTTTCAACATCTTTGACATATAGTCTTCATCTTCAAATTCATCGGTAGCAACATCATCGTCAGCATTTTAGTCTTCATCAATCAACAACATCATCATAAAAAATACTTTAACCTTTCGATCATCATCATCATCATCAAAAATTCTTTGAGTAACATCATCATCACACTTTGATCTGTCGATCGGTAACATCATCATCGTCATCATACTCTAATCTTTCGATCAGTAACATCATCATCACACTTTGATCTGTCGATCGGTAACATCATCATCGTCATCATACTCTAATCTTTCGATCAGTAACATCATCATCATCATCATACTCTGATCTTTTGATCAACAACATCCTCATCAACAATAACCTGCAATCCACAATACGAAGACGAAAGTATTTGGATCACTTCTAGGACTTAAGTCCAAGGATGATGCAATCCTACCACATTCTCAAGGACTGAAGCCACTGGATATAGTTTAGGACAAATGTTCGGGGATGATAAAACCCCACCACATTCTTGAGGACCGAAGCCACTGGATACAGTTTAGGGCAAATGTTCAGGGATGATACAACACCACCACACTCTTGAGGACTGAAGCCACCAGATATAGTTTAGGACAAATGTCCAGGGATGATACAACCCCACCACATTCTTGAGGATCGAAGCCACTGGATATAGTTTAGGAAAAATGTCTAGGGATGATACAACCCCACCACATTCTCGAGGATCGAGGCCACTAGATACAGTTTAGGAAAAATGTCCAGGGATGATACAACCCCACCACATTCTCGAGGACCGAAGGCACGGGATACATTTTAGGACAAATAACCAGGGATGATACAACCCCACCACATTCTCGAGGACCGAAGCCACCGGATTTCTTTAGGAAAAATGTCCAAGGATGATACAATCATGCTTCTTTCTCGGAGACATAAGTCTATAGATCACTTTAGGACAAATTTCTAGGGATGATACACTCCCACTGCAACATCACCGCTCCCCCTTTCAGGGAAGGTCTTTTCGAACAACACCAAGCTTGTCTCGAAAGTATTCAAGATTTACTCAAGACAGAGGCTTCATCAACACATCAACAACTTGTTCATCGGTACTCACATATTGGAGCTTTATGGATCCCTTTTGTATCATATCTTAGATGTAGAAATACCAGATTTCTATGTGCTTCGACGTATCGTGGAACACTGGGTTCTCCATCATCTTTATACAACTCTGGTTACCACATAGAATCACAGTGGTATCTAACTCCAGGTTGAATAACCCTGACATCAGCTTCCAAAGCCATATGGCTTCACAACTAGTAGAGCAAGCTGCTATATATTCTATTTCAGCCGTGCTAAGAGCAACACTGGACTGTTTCCTGGTAAACCATGAAATCATAGCAGACCCTAGACTATAACATCCACCTGATGTGCTTCTTCTGTCCGAGACACTTCCAGCCCAATCTGCATCTGTATAGCCATACAATCTATAATCATGGTTTCCATCATAGTATAGACCAAAGTCTATAGTCCCTTTTAGATATCTCATCACATGGTTTGTAGCTATCAGGTGAACATGTCTAGGTTGAACTAGATATTGACTCAGGTTGTTCATAACAAAAAAAATGTCTGGTCTAGTATTTTTTAGATACATCAACGACCCAATAATCTGTTTGTATTGAGTCACATCCACCAATTCTTATGATTCATAAGAGAACAACTTCAGATTGGTATCCATGGGTGTGGCCATGGCTTTACATTCCAACATATCAAATCTTTTCAAGATCTCCACTATATACTTACCCTGGTTGAAAAAGATTCCTTCTGAGTTCTTCCATACCTCCAGACCTAGGAAATAATGCATTAACCCAAGGTCTTTCATCTCAAATTCTTCAGCGAGCTTCTTCTTCCATTCTACAATCTGTTTCTCATTCCCTGTCAGAAATAGATCATCCACATATAGTAATAGTATGACAGTTTCATCTTCTATAACCTTGAAGTAAAGATTAGGATCGACTTTACTCTTGGTAAAATCCGAGCTTGTTAGGAAACTATCTATTCTTCCATACCAAGCTCTAGGAGCTTGCTTTAGACCGTACAAGGCCTTCTTCAACTTGCATACGTGAGTTCGTCTGTCTTCAACTTCAAATCCTTGTGGCTGTTCTATGTATACTTCTTCCTCAATCACACCATTTAGGAAGGATGTCTTCACATTCATCTGGTGTAAGTCCCACTTTATCATGGATGCAAGTGCCATGATATCTCTAATCGAAGTATACTGTGCTACTAGTGCAAATGTTTCTTCATAATCAATTCCCTCTTTATGAGAGAAACCTCTAGCCACAAATCTTGCCTTCTAATTCTCTATACTTCCATCAGCTGCATGTTATATTTTGTAGATCCATTTGGAGGATACTACACTCCTGCCTTCTAGTTTGGGAACTATATCCTAGACATCATTCTTCATTATTGACTGGTACTCTTCTGTCATTGCTTCTACCCATTTTTTCTTCTGTAGTGCTTCTTCATAGTTTGTAGGTTCTTGATCCACAAGATTGCACATCAAAGCTACATAGCTGGAAAATGGTTTGGGCTTCTTGCTTATCCTTGTGGAGCCCTCAGGAGCTCCATATTGTTGTAATTCTTGTATAATTTCTCTTTCCCAAGCAGGCTTTCTCTTCCATGATATCTCCATCATGGGAGGTCCTTGTGGTTTTGTCATATCATGATCTTCAGGTGTTTCATTGTCACGGAGGAATGTAGCCTTTACATTTCTGGGAGGCGCCTCTTCCTCATACACTTCTTCATGTTGACATTTTTTGTATTACTTGAGAGCTGTTTCTTCATCGAATGTTACATCTCTACTGATTTCCATGTGATGGAATCCAGGAATGTAAATTCTGAATGCCTTGGATACTTCACAGTATCCAACAAATATTCCCTTCTTTCCAGAAGGGTCCAACTTGGTTCTTTTCTCTTTCGGTATATGAACATATACTGGACAACCAAATATTTTGAGGTGACTTACCTCAAGCTTCTTTCCCATGAACATCTCTTCTGGAGTCTTAAATCCAAAAGCACAGTGAGATATTCTATTATGTACATAGACAATAGTTCTTGCTGCTTCTGCCCATAGATGCATTGGAAGATCTTGATCATATATTATTGTCGTCACTGCCTCCATGATGGTTCTGTTCTTTCTTTCCGCAACACCATTTTGTTGAGGATTGTACAAAGTAGCTAGTTCCCTCTTGATTCCAACATCTTTACAAAAAGCTTCAAAATATTTTGAAGTATATTCTCTACCATTGTCTGATTGGAGTGTCTTGATTCTTTTGTCTGAAATATTCTCTATCAAGGCTTTGAATTCCTTGAATTTCTCAAACACCTCGCTCTTTGCTTTCAAGAAGTATATCCATGTCTTTCTTGAATAGTCATTAGTAAATGTAATATAATATTCAAAACCACTCAAATATTTGGAGAACATTGGACCACACACATCTGAAAGAATCAATTCCAACGTACCTTTAGTTTTTGTTTCATTCTTGATATTCTTCCCTTTCGCACATCCTTTGCAAATGCCTTCATGGTTGATCTTCAAGTTTGGTAATCCCGTCACTACTTTGTTCACATGAGGTAGTGCTTTGTAATTGATGTGGGCAAGCCTTCTATGCCACAGTTCACTAGGGCCATTGGACTCATGAGCAAGGGCTATTTATGAATGTCCCTTGAGTTTATACAGGCCTCCTTCTTCTTCACCGATGACAACTGCATATTCAATTGACTTTCCTTTGGGACACATGAGTACTTTGCCATCTATGAATGCAACTCTGAATCCTTCCTTATCTAAAGCTGAGATAGAAAGTAAATTCTTCTTTAGACTTGGTACATATAAGACTTCCTTCATCTTTAGGGGATTTCCTGAATCAAGCTTGTAGCTTGCTTCACCAATTCCTTTGATTGGATATTGATAGTCATCTCCTAGAGATAATTTCTGAAGAGAGTTCTTTTCTTAAAGTTTTGACAGAGTTTTCTTTTGTCCCGTCATGTGCTGTGAAGCACCACTATCAATAAGCCAAGTGTCTTCTCCAGGTGTTACAGACCCAGAGAGTGCAGAGAATAGTACATACTCTTCTGCATCTTCTTCTCTTGCTTGCTTTCTTGGAGGTCCTTCCTCTTCTTCTTCATCATCCTCATCTTCAGCTAGATGTGCATGATGTCTTTTGTTGTTGTTGTTCCTCTTGTTGTATTCTTGTCTCTTCAAAGGAAAATTTCTAGCAATGTGTCCTATCTTGTCATAATGAAAACATTGAAATCTAGAGTAGTCCTTATTGTGGAGACTTTCTCTTGTTCTTTGGAACCTTCTGGGAGGTTGAGACTCCTTGTGGTTTCCCTTCTTGAAGTTAGGTTGAATCCTTCTTCTCTTGATGTGAGTGGCTAGGGCTTGATAAGATTCCTTTAGTAAAGCTTCTCTATTTGTCACTCTAGTCCCCTCTTGAATACAATCTTCCCATACAACATCAAACTTCATGCTTTCCTTCCTGGCACACATCGTTTGGATGAATGACTCCCAGGGTCTAGTGAGACCATTGAGATCACTCATAACAAACTCATCTTCATCAATGTTGTCTCTAGTGGCTTCTAGTTGTTCCTTGATCTGGGAGACCCTCGATGGATTCTCCATGACTCATATTGGTGCTCTTAAATTCATCTTTCTATTGATGTTTCTTCCTTCATACATTCTGAATAGGGCATCATACATTTCTTTCAAAGTCTTCTTGGATGACACTTGAGGGATCAAGTGATCCTTGATAGAGTTAGCAATAATCCTTTGTGCCCTAATAAGATCTTTCTTGTGCTTCTCCTTAGCTTTAGCCTCCTCAGGTTCTACAACTTCATTTGCAATGTATTTGTTGAGATCATTCTCCTTGAAAATGAGGCCAATCCTGTACTCCCATGCTCGAAAATTATCTATGCCTTCTAGTTTGTCGTCAAGCTTGGTGCTTGGGTCCATTTTGTCAGGAGATCGCTAAAAAATGAAATTATGAGGAATGAGAAACTGAACTTACTAGGAGATGCGCTTGACTGAGGTGAGTTGACTGGTGTGCTTGGTTTCTGGAGATCTCAAGTCTTCACCCTTCAAAATTGACTTGCGAGATTCATCACTACAGTTTCTAGCAATTTTCTGGTCCAGAAGTCAAACTAGGGTTTGAATTTCCGGGAGATCTACTCCAAAAACTTCAATCCTAGTCTCAGAAGATGCACTCTAGGAGGGTGCAAATTTCCATGCAATCAGTTCTTCAAAATTCAAATTTTTTTTTGGAACCCTAATTTCTTGTCGGGGAGAGAGAGAGGTCTTTTCACCTTGTGAAAGCTGTCCTATTTAGGTTAGCTCTGATACCATGTTAATATTCCATATGCTAAGCTATATTATCAATATTCAATTTCAATTTCATAAAAAAAGCATATAGACAGGACCACTGAAAGAAACAATATCACAAGATCAACACAGATTTACCTTAGGAAAATCCTAATGGGAAAAACCCAGCAAAAGCTTCCTCAATATAGATGATCAAAAGATATAATATAAGACCTTAGACTGATTCTTCTCCTCCTTACAGCTACAACTCTCTCTCTCTCTCTCTCTCTCTCTCTCTCTTGTGCGCTACACAAGTGAGTGTGACTATGTAGAAATGAGGAGAGCCTCACTTCTATTTATATTCTTCCGTTCACTTGATTTTCCACCCAACAATCGGCCCCACTAAAATTTACTGGGCCAACTTCTCTACGAGGACTCTAACAACTTAATATTATATTAACTAGGGTGCTAATGACCCAACTTACTATGTAGGGAATTTCCTCATGACTCTTAGTGATTCTCACGATAGGAACATCGAGGTATAATGAAATACAAATGATTCTCTTGATAGGAACATCAGGGTTAATAAGTAAATACACTTCAAAGTTACAATAATTCAACACCGGTGGCCGATGTCCTCGAAGACATATTCTGATTATGAGGTAGAGGTTCTATCAATACAACTAAGCTCTGTGCGATGAACTTCGAGGCATCCTCAATACAAGGGTACAAGTAGGTGAGATGGTCTCCCTCACAAATCTTGCAAGGGAATTTCACCATCTGCTTAGGTTTCTCCCCCCCAGCATTATCATCGTTCTTGTCATAGTTTTGATTCTCCTTTCGATTCCCACCCCGTTTGTATTTCTTCCCTTTTTTCTATTTCAGCTGGGCTGGTGGTTACCCTTCGGGTTCGACGATTGCACAAAAAGTACATCTACTGATTTAGTCAGAGTGAACAAGGTCATAGCCTGTCCTGTTGTGGGCTGGTTAATAAACAATTTTTTCATTTGAGTTGTAACCCGGTCCACGACTTTGGTACTTATGGAGCTAATAATGCCATTGGCATGTTGTCCGGGTTTGAACTTAGGATCAATGTTTGACCTCAACATGTCAGGGATAATCTCATAAAGAATCCCAAATTGAGCGTAAATCAAGTCTAACTGTTGAGCTCTAAAGATATCCTATTCCTCTATAGTCACCCTGGACGTTGAAACATCCTTCATGATATAGAGTAATAAAAACTTTATTAACCATTCCAATAAAAATTCAGGTGTAATGTTGGACTTGATGAACCACTTTCATCTACGCCACTCATGAATGTGATTATATATATGGTGGCCTTATATTGCTGAAATATCGATAAGATCTCAGTACTAACATCGTAGCATACCGACAAATGAAAGTGGTTGAGGAAGACCAAGGCTAAGTCATTGAAATCCCGATATGTACCCTTAGATAACTCTATATACCATTTCACGACAGACCCCGTGAGGGTGAGTTGAAACAATTGTAGTCGAACAGAATCATGGTTCAGTGAGTTCGAAGAGCACCATCGATAGAATGTAGTCACATGATTAGTAGTGTCCTACCATTCTTGCTCTCAAACTTCAGAATATCCGAAGGAAGTTTGGCGAGAACTACCAGACACATCAGATCATAACAGATCAAGTCATTAGCAAGATTCGATAGGTCAGGCAGATTGAAAGTGGTAAAAAGGGGAGCCTAGGTTGTGCCGTTTTGTTTCATGCTCCCTGAAAGGATTGGTTCACATAGGGTTGATTGTGATAAAGGCCATGGCATTAACCAGTTGGATAATAACCACCTCCCATATGTCCCATATAAGGATGTACGAGAATTTGGTATTGAGATATTCCTTGAAAAGGAGGAACCATGTAACCATGGTTATAGGACTGATAGAACGGTTGACCCCCATACATTTGGTGAGGTACGTGGCCTCCAAACACAATTGTGCTAGTTGACGAGGGAACAACATAGTTAAATGGGTCATAAATTCTTGAGAGATTGTGCGAGACATAGGGATGGTTCGTCATAAGAAATGTATCGAAGGAATCGGTGAAGTAAATGATGGGACATAAGATGGAATGTAAGTTGTAGACCCAATGCTCACGTATCCACTGTTACCCCCAATGGGGATGAACCCTGGTGTTAAGACAAGATGAAGGAGGTGAAAATCCCCCCACAAATAGAGTATAAGATGGAATATGACTACTTCTAAATCTATGCGCAAGGTAAGGGGTTGTGGTGCCACCTAGTCGAACACCAGGGTATTCACTCGAACCATGAGTGGGTGATGAAATACTAGTAGTGATTTTTGACATACTGAATGTAAAAGGACCTGTGCTAGAGGGAGTTGACTGAGTCTTGACACTCAACCTTATTAAGGTAAACTTATGGTGGACAACTATAATCTCTGACAACTATGGTCGTGTAGTATGGGAAGAACCAATCCCATGAGGGTCAGTGTAAAATAGAGTCCCTGGAATAGATATATTAGATGAAGGAGGAACCTCAAAGGCTCCTTCCCCCATTCTAAATGACGGGTACAGAGGGAACTCCATGGATTATGAAGTAGTACTCATGGTGAGAACTGTGTGGGAACTATGGACGAGAGGTCACCTAGAGTGTCTAATCCTCTTACGAAGAGGAGGTGAAGGATCACAAGATGATAATCCTGTTAAATGTCGAGATCGACATGATGTCAGAAATTGATCCATGATGACTCACAAATAAAAAGACTCAAATAACTATGATCCCTATTACCAACTAGCGCACAAAGATCACACCCCTAAGTAAAACTTGTTGGATTTAAACAAGCCAAGAGGGAGGAGAAGTGATCTCTTGAATGCAGTAGGTATGTCTCACCTAGCAGAGGCCTGAGACTCCCATACACTACAAGCGAAGGTGTGTAACCAATTATAGTGGCCCTAAGCTTCAATGCGTAAAGCGAACGTGTTGTCCAATCTGTACCTAGCCATGACACTCATAGAATAACCTCTGCAAACACCCCCTACAATAGCTAGGTAAGGAAACTAAGGTTACCCAAATATAACCAATGCTCAGGTGGACAGTTGTAGGTAGAAATTTATCGTATGGGAAGGGTAACAAAGCCCAAACCTTGAAAGCACCAAAGGTACCTCAAAAGCCCCAAGATACGAATAAGATCATGGAAATATCTCTAGCACTCAATAGAAAGTAGTAGGGGGATATCCCCACAACCAATTTGTGCGCTGCCTCATGCTTAACTCTTGTGTAAGAGGAGCCTCTCGAGAACACTAATTATGCCAAGTATTTCTCTTCTCATCTAGACAGACACCCAATTGTTTTGTTTCATAGTCTTGGAAAAATTTACTCATGACACCCTATTCCAAGACTGCACAACCTAAGCTTGTCGATGTACCCTATAAAATAAAATCATTGTAATCAATTTTAATTTAAGTGTTAATTTTAGAGTTTGTGGTTACTCAACGGAAATGGACATGCAACTAGTGATGTTACGACTCAACAATAAAGCAAATATGCACACCTAAAAACAATGCCAAGTGCAACTTTGTTTTGAAATGAAAAATGGTATGCCACTATATGTAATGCACAAAATTATTTTCCTTTTCAAATTCCAATGCAATCCTTCCTATATGAAATCCTGAACACTAATTTCATCTAAACAAACCTAATGGAAGTACCAATTTGGATGCATACACACAATGCAAATACACATGCAAAGATAAAAATATTTTTGTATTTTCACTATAAATAAATGAAAATGCAATAAAAATTCCCTATAAACACTCAGACCCTGCATCTAGTACCAAACACAAGCCAAGAAATACAGTAAGACTAAAAGTACTAATGCACTAATAGTAAAAAAAAAAGGAGATAAATGACAATAACTAATTTAAAAAACAAATCAATGAAAAACAGGTCTCTGGTCACAACAAAAGCATTCAACAAACAACATAGGAACCTAAGAAGACTAAGAAACACTCACAACCCACCCAACACCTTCACACATCAAGATCCCAAGCAAAAAAGGAGATGTACGCAACTATTCAAGGAACAATAATGTATGTACACGACTATGTAGACTACAACCTGCATATATACGTGATTGTATGTTCTATGACCCGCGTATACAATGAGAAAGGTGGTAAAAGGAAAGCTAAGAGTCAAATCACTTCAAGAGACTTCCAATGAATGAACAAAGTACTGAAACGTGACACAGAAACGTAGAGAAATAGATAGCAAATTGAGAAAAACATGCACCCAAACCCCAACAAAAAGGAAAGTTCCTTGGTGGAGTCGCCAATTCTGTTACGAAGTGTTGTAGCTGCAACTGTTCTCCCCAAATTTTTTAAATGTTGGACCCCCCTTTATGACTTTAATGCTGCGTTGAATCGTTTGGAGCCTTGAACTTTTTAGTCGTGCTTTAATGTTGGATGATTTTCGAAGATTGACTCTCGGCCTGGTTTTCAAAAGTTGATTGTGTTGGAAATTGTTGCGGGTCGCAGTTTTAAGTTGGTTTTGCTTGTCGATCGGATCAAGTGTTCTTTGTTGTGGGTCGCCGTTTTGGAGGAAAAACAGGTTTTGGTCCGTTGTTGAATTTTTAGAGCTGTCCGAAACACTTAATATCTTTATGGTTCAGGCATCAAATTTGTTTGATCGGAGGCCGTTGTCCTTTCTTCATCCGCCGTTGTGGCTCCCAAAGCAGTTAAGCACCCGAAGTGTAAAGCGCTGCGACCGCCGACGCGGGTCTGCCTTTTAGTTGCGGGTCCATAATCTTTTCTTTTCCATCGTCGTGGCTATGTAAAGCATTTGGCTTCCGATGTTAGTATTCTTCCGACTTTCGATTGGAAGTTTTCCCGCCCCAACTTATGCCTTAACTCTTTCGACTTCGACGTGCTTAAGCGTTCCGCAGTGCCCATCGCCTGTTAAAGCCCGCCTAGTCAAGTGTGGATAAGTCTACCCTGTCGTGCTAGCAGTAATGCAATGCATGGTTTTTCTTGTTGAGCAGCCTTATGATTGATAGAATTTAAGGTTTTGTTTTAGAATGTAATTCCAATGAATGATATATTTTGATGAATCGCAGGTGGACTCAAAGGACTTTTCAGACTACCGCGGCGCGAAGGCATAGCTGGGCAGTTTTGGAAAAGGTTGAACCGTGGCCATCAAGATCGCAAGAAGGATAAACGAAGGAAAAGACAAAATGAATGGCGACAAAGGCGCAACTCTGAAAGGTCCGTCAGTTACTCAGTCGATCATGAGCATGCACAGAGAAGATGAAGAGAGGGATATGAAACGTTCAAAGAACCGAAAGGTCACACGTTTGGGGGAACCCAAGGGTCTACGGTTTTGTTTAAATATTCGAAAGTTAGAAGTCATAAGGGCTTTTTTCCTGGAAAACTGGTATACTTTTGCTTGTAAGAGGAACTATTTCGTTTTACAAACCAGAAAGTGAAAATTTTACCTGTTGGAGAAAGTGCTATGTGGAATGGATCAATGCGTTTAAATGAAAGATGTTGAATGGGAACTATTTGGTGTTCAACTGTGTTTCATTAGCTGTGAGAGTGTTCTAATTGCTTGAACCTATGTTCTTGTCTGAATATTCTTCAGTATCTTTATGATGTTCTTCCACTATGAGTAATGGGATGTTTTAATTGTTGATGAGCTATCTTGTCATGTATACTTTTTCTTATGTTTATATGTTTGGTTATAAGAATAGCTATCTGCGATTTGCCATAACACATGAACAGTAGTGCATTACTCATGAATTAATATCCATATCTATAGAGGTAGTTTAGTTAGTTTTATTTTATTGCTGCATTTGTGATTTAGATGCTTGTGGGTGCTAAGACGAGAGGTAAGAACCTGCGCATCACATTGTGACTACTCCCTGCATCCCTATCACCCTACATTGTTAATTAGGCACTTGCATCTCATATATTAAGTCAAAATACAAAAATATATACGGTGGACTGGGCCGCAACCGGTAAAACCTTTGTTTTTTGTTACTTGACCTATGGTAGCCGGACCGTAAACCAGACGGATTCCCTATACCAAACAGTCACGGGCTAGTTGGGAACATTGACTGGGGAGAATCCCTTGCTGTTGTTGCCTACTAATTTCCAGGCCTCAACAGTAACTGGCGCTAGAAGGAGGGCCTCCAGTGCATGGCTGGCCGAGGAAACACGTTTTCCTGAGACTTTTCCACCGGTAACAGTTCAGAAAGCAGTGGACTTCACAATCCAATTCCGGAAGAAAGGGGTAGAGAACATTTGTTTTCTGTTGACAACGAGGTTGTTAATAACCTGAGAAGACACACCAGGGCATATGTGAAGAATATTGGAGGATTTCCGATCATCCCTGAATTACCCAGAAGAGAATATAAAAGGAAAGATCGTCCTATATTGGAAGACTCAGTGCTGGTTGGAGATTGGGAAGAGCTAGTAGAGACAGCCTTACAGGAAGTTGTATTGCCTTTGAATCAAGAAGGCCCGGATACTCCTCATAGTTCCCTTGCTCACACTCTTGTTGGCTCACCACCTCACTCTCCACCCAGACTCATGGCAGGCGTTAACGCCAATCAACCACCCAACCCACCGAATCCACCACCTGCTTGGAGAGCCAGTTCACCTTTAAACCTAGCACCTCCGTTACATGATTTACCTCAATCCTTTGAAAATATGCTGCCCAAATTCGACCCAAGTGAGAAGATACTAGTAGATGACCACTTGCAAAGTTTTTACTTGGCAATAGAAGGTTTAAGGGTTGGGAAGCATGAGGATGTAGTTTGCAGACTTTTCCCGCACACCCTTAAAGGAGCTGCAGCATCATGGTATTTTGGTTTGCCTGCAAACTCTATCCCTGATTGGGATACCTTTGAAAGAATCTTTAGAAGTAAGTATGCGACTCAAAAGACTCATGCAACCCTCATGAAAGGGCTATGCGCCTTAAAGAAAGAGAGAAAGGAGAAGGTGCACAGCTTCACTCAAATATTTGCAGCGTACCTCAAGAATTTTTTTGAAGCTGACAAACCTTCGGATAAAGTCCTGATTGAGTATTATACTTCAGCTTTAGGACCCGAATTGGCCATGTTCACTAAAATGAAGGCCAAGCCTACTTTGGCAGAAACATATGAGGAGGCATAAAAGGTAGAGGTTGAAAATGAAATTATCGAAGATTATCCCGAACGGTCAGGAGAGAAAACAGTGGGAAGGAAAGCATTGTTGTTTAATAAACCTAAGGGAGAGCAATCACCTGATTTTGAAGGTATGGAAAAAATGATGTAGAAGCTTTCCAACAGAATTATAGACTTGGAAAAAGAGAAGGAAACTCAAAAGTTCTACAAGCCCTATTACAAGAAAAGGGAGGATAACAATCAGTCCCAACCTCCTCCTCACAATTCAGCATCAATGAATTTAACAGAGGTAGGAATGGACAATTTTTTCACTTTCCACCAACAACCCCATTCTGAAAAGAACTGTCCTCAATGGATAAACTCAATGACGTTGGTCATGAATCAGCTGTTGGATTCTAAATTAACAGAAGATGGAAATGAAGAAAGAAAAGAGAGTACCACTGCAACAAAGGAACAAGAAGAAGAAACCATGGTTTTGTGGAATTTTGTTTCGTTATTTGATGCTGAAGAGGAAAATAATCGAGGGTAAGGGACGTCATGGAAACCTACGTAACAACAAGGAGCCAAGGGTCAGTTAAAGAAGACAATCTCATACTCCCAAAGATCAAAAGGTTGCAGAAAAATGTTAAGAAATTTCAAAATAATTCCGCAGCTGATAAAATTCCTGAATCCACCATTACTAGTCAAGATCCTAGGCAGAATGATGCACTGACCAAGCCCAATGAAGAAAAGATGAATGCTGATAAACCGCACCCCATTGAACCGCAGATGGATTGTGACATCGTGGAATATATAAAGAAGGTAAAGGCAAACGTTTCACTATTTGAAATGTGCAAAGTGCCGCAGCAAAAAGAAAGACTATTGAAAGCACTTGAAGCGTTGGATGAGAGGCTGCGCATTGACAATCGGCCTAAAGAGGAAGAAGAAATCGGAGAAACCAGCATTGGAGGTAAGTCTAAGAGAAAACATCCACCTTTCCTCCTCACTTTTGAAATTTTTAATCACAACGTACATAATTGTCTGGTAGACTCAGGGGCGTCGGTTAATGTCATGACAATATCAATCTGTAAAAATATAAATGGGTAGCCTAAGCCATCCACTTCAGGAGTTGTCCAGTTGGACAGGATGGATGTAAAGGTAATTGGTGAGATGGAGGATGTCTTGATCTGCCTGTTGTCAAATGATAAGGTGTGCCAAGTCATTAATATCGTGGTGGCCGATATACAAGACGCTCATGGGCTTGTCCTTAGCAGAGACTGGTCAGCAAAACTAACTGGATATTTTGCCTCTGATTGGTCACATTTGTGGCTGCCGTATAAAGGAAGTCTGAACCAAATTAAGATTTTGAGGGAGCCTCACATGGAATACAATGTTACCCGACTTGAAGAGAAGAATGAACCAGTGGATTCTGTGTTGGGAAATTGCTTTCTTGAATTGGAACCTGGAAATTACCAAGCAGAAGAAGCCAACAACATGTCAGACACCCAGCCTGATCTCCTTCGATTTTCGCAGGCTGATGAAATTGACTATAGAATAGTAGACTTAGCAGTAGGAATAGATTCACATACGGTAGTTAGCGATTTCTGGACTTTGTTTTTTGATGGCTTTAAGATGCTAGAAGGGTCAGGGGCCGGCTGTGTCCTGATCGACCCCCAACAGAATAAACAGTTTCTTTCATGTAGATTAGAGTTTGAATGTATGAATAACACGGCTGAGTATGAAGCGCTGGTACAGGGTTTAAGGAAAGCAATCAAATTAAAGGTAAGTAATCTAAAAGTTTTTGGAGATTCTAAAATAATTGTAAAACAGATCCAGAATCAAATACATTATGTTTCTCCTCACTTAAAGGCCTATCAAAATGAGGTATGGGACCTACTCAAATGTTTCAACGCGTTTAATATTATTTCAATTCCCATACTTGAAAATGCAGTAGCTGACTTGTTAGCCACATCGACTGCTAGGCTTGTACCTACGAATAATCGATGCTCCGTTGAATTGCTTTTCAGGCCCTCGATCCCTGATATGATCACCAACCTACGAGTGTTCAACGATGATCAACAGATAATAGAATTCCTAACCAATGATGAAGTATTTAAAGGAGCAATCATAAATGATGAGGAGCATCAGGCCGAGCTGAAATATGACAATTTCATCCCTAAAGGAGTCAGAACCTTAGAAAGAATGTTCGATCTGAATGAAAAGTTTAGAAGACCTGCAAACGTGAAAACTCACAGCTCATCTCTACAGTTCGAGCTGATAAATTTAGGGACTGAAACTAATCCTAAATATGTCAATCTAGGCAAATGATGTTCACCAGCAGAAAGAGATAATTTCATCAGCCTTTTTAAGCAATATAAAGATGTTTTCGCCTGGACATACGAAGATTTGAAGACATATGACACTAGCATCATCCAGCATGTTATTCCCATTAAAGCTGGTGTCAAACCTTATCAACAACCTTTAAGAAAAAATGCATCCAAAATTAGAACTGCTGATTCAGAGTGAAGTGAAGAAATTATTGGATGCTAGAATCATTTTTAAGGTGAAACACTCTTAGTGGGTATCAAATCTGGTACCAGTGAGAAAAAAATATGGAGAAATCAGGCTATGCGTGGATTTCAGGAATTTGAACCGCGCTTCAGATAAAGATAACTATCCTGTTCCACCCATGGAGAAACTACTACAAATGGTCTCAGGTTCTGAACTATTTTCTTTATTGGACGGTATCTCGGGCTACAATCAAGTATTAGTAGCCGAAGAAGACAAGTTGAAGACAACATTCAGGACCAAATGGGGAACTTTCGCTTACAGAAGGATGCCCTTTGGGCTTATAAACGCTGGAGCTACATTTCAGAGGGCTATGGACATAACTTTCCATGGTATGATTGGCCGTAGTACTGTAGTGTACCTTGATGATATTACGATATTCTCAAAGAAGAGAGAAGAGCACGTGTTTCATCTAAGGAATATTTTCGAACGCTGCCGGAAATACGACATCTCACTCAATCCCAGGAAGTGTGTATTCGCTATTACGGAAGGTAAGTTGCTGGGTCACGTAGTTTCAAAGAAAGGAATATCCATGGATCCAGAAAGGATCAAGGCCATTGAACAAATCCCCTTGCCCCATAATAAAAAGGGGATGCAATCATTTATGGGAACAATAAATTTTGTTCGAAGGTTCGTGCCAGATTTTGCCCAAATTGTCAAACCTCTGCACCAAATGGTGAAGCAAAGTACATAGTTCAGATGGACTGAGGTCGAGAAGAATGCATTCATCAAGATTAAAACTGCTGTTGCACATGCGCCTTCCCTAAAAAGCCCGGATTTTGATAAAGATTTTATTTTGTATACTTTTGCATCTGACGATTCGCTAGCAGCTGTGCTTACTCAAAAGGAAGATGGGGGGGATGAATTCCCAATATCGTTCATGAGCACTGGTCTACAAGGGGCCGAACTAAATTACCCAGCTATTGATAAACAAGCTTACGCGATATTCAAAGCAGTGAAACAATTCAGGCCCTACATATTAAAAAATCGAACCAAGGTGATCGTTCCATATCCAGCTGTGAGGTCACTGTTTATGCAAAAGGAGTTAGGAGAAATAAGGGGCAATTGGGTAACCGCTCTTCAAGAGTATGACCTCGAATTCAGACCAGCTTCTATAGTTAAAGGGCAAGGTATGTGCAAACTGATGACTAAAAATGGAAGCCATGAAGAACATAGATGGGAAGATGAAGCTGAGTTACATCTGATGGATGTATGTCCTTTATTCACAGCCCCCGAGTCTTGGTATAGAGACCTCGTGCATTACCTTTAGGCAGGATTGTTGCCAGAACATTGGAATTCTAAGCAAAGAAGAGCGTTGCATCTCAAATCATCCTCCTACCAAATTATTGAAGGGATATTATTTAGAAAAAACTACGACGGAGTTCTTCTCAGATGCTTAGAGAAATAAGATGCGACGAAAGTAATGACAGAACTGCATGATGGGCCTGCTGGGGGACATTTTTCAGGAGATACCACAGCTCACAAAATTGTCAGAGCCGGGTACTATTGGCCCACGCTTTTCAAGGACGCACATGCCCATGTCAGGAAGTGTGATATTTGTCAAAGGTGTAGCGGAAGACAATCTAAAGCAGCCGCACCACTGAAGCCTGTGATGATCACGGAGCCATTCGAGCAATGGGGGTTGGACATTATTGGGGAGATAAAGCCAAACTCTTCCCTACAACACAAGTATATTCTGACCGCGATCGATTACTTCACTCGTTGGTTTGAAGCCATCCCTCTGCGCAAAATAAATGAGGACGCAGTCATCAGTTTCCTACAAGACCACATTATGACCAGGTTTGGAGTTCCAGTTTCGTTAGTCTTTGATAATGCTACTTACTTTTCATCAATTAAATTAACTGCTTTTTCTCATGATAACGGGATAAATTTGCATTATTCTGCTAATTACTATCCGTAAGGAAATGGCCTGGCTGAATCTACTAACAAAAATATGATTAGAATTTTAAAGAAGATTGTGATAGAGAATTAGAGGAGTTGGCACTTAGTGCTACCAAACGCCCTTTGGGCCGATAGAGTCACCCCCAAGTCTTCGATAGGAGTGTCTCCATATACCCTTGTGTATGGTAAAGAAGCCATTCTTCCCCCTAAGATCATGCTACCCTCTTCCATAATAGCTCAAGAGTCTAAAGGGTCGTAGAATGAAGTCTTACAAATGAGGATATATAATCTTCTGAAGGCAGAAGAGGCTAGATCTAAGGCCAGAGAGCGCTTTAAGCAATAGAAGGAGGTAATAAAGAAATGGTTCGACAAACATAAGGTAGGAACAAAAGAATTTGAAGTGGGAGATCTGGTTCTCAAATGGGACCACCCCCATGATGAGAAAGGAAAGCATACTAAATTCCAACAGTTGTGGGTAGGCCCTTTTCAGATTGCGGCAAAGCTTGGCCCTTCTACTTATAAGTTGCAAGATCTACAAGGGTGGGAAGAGAACTTACCAGTAAATGGTTTAGTTCTCAAGCCTTATTTTTCCTGAGTTTCAGTTGTCTTCCTCTATATTGTATATAAGTAATCTGGCTTGGCCATCTTTTTGAGTCTTTGAGTCATGAAGTTTAGTTTAGTTTTGGTTTAAATTTGCTGTTTGATTTCAATAAAAAGAAGCAAGCTTTGGTTGCATGGAGAGCATCAGAATTATGGACTAACTAAAATCCTTGATTATAAGGCTGTGTATTATGGTTTTATCCGATAGAATTTCTTCTAGTTTAGCTGTTTTCCTAAATGGCTATGAACGCATTGAAGTCCTGCTTAATCCCTATAAAGTAACTCAAGATTAAAAGGTCTGGAATACTATTTCAAGGCTCCATCCACCTCACACTTAAAAATGTCCCAGGGTGTGACGGCAAAAGACCCATGGAAGGGAAGCATGGTAAACATGATATTATATATAAATGATCCCATGCCAAGAATTGAAAGCCAAAAGGCTAGAAAGAGTCAAAACTCCTAAGAAAGCAATATGTATCAAAACAAGGTACTAAATCATATGGGTACAAAATTGCCAAAAGTTCTTCTCCGTCCGTGAGCAGAAAATTCCATACATCTCTCACACAAAAGGACACTATGGATAGAGGAGCCTGAATAGAAAATTCAGAAGGAAAGGCATGAGGAGGACTCAAAAAGGGCAAAAGGTCCAAAAGCACAAAAAAAGAAAAAAAAGAAAAAGGGTGCAAAATGGCATGGGAATGAGGAACAAATGAATATCCCTGTTTACCATATGTTACGATCCTGTGGTGTCCAAGCTGGAAGCTACCCGAAGACAGAGGAAAAAAATGAAACTCATATCTCTGGCCTTGAAAGAGTTATCTTGACTTTGAAATCTTGGTTTCCATTTTCCTAAATTGGACTACCATCAATGATTCAAAGTTCATATATCTGCCATTTGGGAAATCCATACATCTAGAAGAATTCAATATGTTGGTTTTATTGTTAAACAGTCTGTTACTTAAGGAAGAAATGGTCCAGAGATCTAGGTTCACCAGGTAGTTGCCAATTGTTGCAGCTCCAACTGTTCTCCCCAAATTTTTTAAATGTTGGACCCCCCTTTATGACTTTAATGTTGCGTTGAATCGTTTGGAGCCTTGAACTTTTTAGTCGTTTTTTAATGTTGGATGATTTTCGAAGATTGACTCTTGGCCTGGTTTTCAAAATTTGATTGTGTTGGAAATTGTTGCAGGTCACAGTTTTAAGTTCGTTTTGCTTGTCGATCGGATCAAGTGTTCTTTGTTGTGGGTCACCGTTTCGAAGGAAAAACAGGTTTTGGTCCGTTGTTGAATTTTTAGAGCCGTCCGAAATACTTAATATTTTTATGGATCGGGCATCAAATTTGTTTGATTGGAGGCCGTTGTCCTTTCTTCGTCCACCGTTGCGGCTCCCAAAGTAGTTAAGCACCCGAAGTGTAAAGCGCTCCGACCGCCGATGCGGGTCTACCTTTTAGTCTTGGGTCCATAATATTTTCTTTTTCGTCGTTGCGACTATGTAAAGCATTTGGCTTCCGATGTTAGTATTCTTCCGACTTCCGATTGGAAGTTTTCCCACCCCAACTTATGCCTTAACTCTTCTGACTTCGACGTGCTTAAGCGTTCCGCAGCGCCCATCGCCTGTTAAAGCCCGCCTAGTCAACTATGGATAAGTCTACCCTGTCGTGCTAGCAGTAATGCAATGCATGGTTTTTCTTGTTGAGTAGCCTTATGATTGATAGAATTTAACGTTTTGTTTTAGAATGTAATTCCAATGAATGATACATTTTGATGAATTGCAGGTGGGCTCAAAGGACTTTTCAGACTACCGCGGCACGAAGGCATAGCTGGGCAGTTTTGGAAAAGGTTGAACCGTGGCCATCAGGATCGCAAGAAGGATAAACGAAGGAAAAGACAAAATGAATGGCGACAAAGGAGCAGCTCTGAAAGGTCCGTCAGTTACTCAGTCGATCATGAGCATGCGTAGAGAAGATGAAGAGAGGGATATGAAACGTTCGAAGAACCGAAAGGTCACACATTTGGGGGAACCCAAGGGTCTACGATTTTGTTTAAATATTCGAAAGTTAGAACTTAGAAGGGATTTTTTCCTGGAAAGCTGGTAGACTTTTGCTTGTAAGAGAAACTATTTCGTTTTACAAACCAGAAAGTGAAAATTTTACCTGTTGGAGAAAGTGCTATGTGGAATGGATCAATGCGTTTAAATGAAAGATGTTGAATGGGAACTATTTGGTGTTCAACTATGTTTCATTAGCTGTGAGAGTGTTCTAACTGCTTGAACCTATGTTCTTGTATGAATATTCTTCAGTATCTTTATGATGTTCTTCCACTATGAGTAATGGGATGTTTTAATTGTTGATGAGCTATCTTGTCATGTATACTTTTTCTTATGTTTATATGTTTGGTTATAAGAACAACTATCTTGGATTTGCCATAACACATGAACAGTAGTGCATTACTCATGAATTAATATCCATCTCTATAGAGGTAGTTT
This sequence comes from Pseudotsuga menziesii, assembly GCA_001517045.1. NCBI lineage: Eukaryota > Viridiplantae > Streptophyta > Pinopsida > Pinales > Pinaceae > Pseudotsuga > Pseudotsuga menziesii. The sequence continues at coordinate 160,402 of LPNX011053071.1, forward strand.
AGTTAGTTTTATTTTATTGCTGCATTTGTGATTTAGATGCTTGTGGGTGCTAAGACGAGAGGTAAGAACCTGCACATCACATTGTGACTACTCCTTGCATCCTTATCACCCTGCATTGTTAACTAGGCACTTGCATTTGATATCTTAAGTCAAAATACAAAAATATATACGGTGGACTGAGCCGCAACCGGTAAAACCTTTGTTTTTTGTTACTTGACCTACGGTAGCCAGACCGCAAACCAGACAGATTCCCTATACCAAACAGTCACAGGCTAGTTGGGAATGTTGACTGGGGAGAATCCCTTGCTGTTGTTGCCTGCAAATTTCTAGGCCTCAACACGAAGAAAAACTTCCTATGGCTTGGGGTGGACCACAACAGATAGTATGACACCATAAATAAATCCATTCTCAATCATGCTAGATATATAAATGAAACTAAACACTAAGGGATAATAACCGTACCTTCAACCGGACGTTCAAAGAATATACTCGTTGAGCTCTTGATCGAAACTTGTCCCTGCACTTCATCCTCAACAACAAATAGATATACACACATGATATATAAATTGTTAGTGTCTAATCTAACATATTCAATTTAAACATGTATACAAAGTAATTACATCCACGGATACAAATATTCATAATTACACATGCAATTGGATGAGAAATGGATATTTCTATTAATGTAAACAGAGATACAAATGGAAACCTTTGTCTGCACCTCGTAGGAATCAAGAAACCGAGTCGCTCCACCTGGGCCTCCACCACTTCAATCCTTCATACAATGGAAATCTCACAAAGGAAAATGGAAGCTTGGGAAAGAGCACGTCTAACTTCCTTAAGGACAAAGGGATGTTGAATCAAGCATACAAGAATGGGGCAACATTTCACTCTAATCTCTTTACTGTCCAAAATTCTCCTCCTCCAATGCTTCGTAATGGCTCAATATATAGCCCCTCAATAGGAAATGAAGGGTCGAATCAGAGCATTTCCCGACATATGGAAGGCTAAGGATCAATTCATTCATTACTGGATGGAGAAAACTCCATTTTTTTAGCATAAAATCCGATATACGTGGGTGACAGTGGTGCAAGCTGCATATACGCGGGTTGTAGATTTGTGACCTGTGTGTATATTCAATTTTTTTTAAGGGGTTCAACTGGAGAATCTCGTCAATGGTGAGAAAATGGGGTATAGTGAGTCTGCATAGGGACATGGAAAGGCCATCAAAGCATGTTGAGCTATAACAAATGGTTTTGCAAGAAATGCATTAGAGTCATCGGTTTGGGAACCAAGGGGATGAATATATTAAAATGTTTTATTGAAGTATTACAAATTTTTATTAATTAAGGTGAAGATGAAATGCACAGAAAATGGATTTGGAAAATCTTGAAATAAAAATAATTTTTGAATGTTTTGGTTGTGGATAATTTTATTAATCCATAAACTTTTATTACGAAAACCATGTGTTGGAAACACAAGATGGCTTTGATAGAAATTTCAAATATAATCTCGTATTTGATGGAGGATATGAAATCATTCTTCAAAACTATAAATGGTTTTTGATTTCATGGATTGAGAAACAATTATTTCATTTATCAATATCCCAAAAATTCCAATAATAATATGATGGAATTTAAAGTGACAATACAAATTATGGGTATTAAAGATTCCTTATTTTTGGGTGAAACGAAAAATGAAATGATATGTATGTTTATTTTGAGAAAGATTTTAAGGAATTTATCGAGATGTAGGGGGAGAAGTTCCAGATTTGCATCAGAGGATGAGATCCATGTTTTCAATGACTATTTGAATTAATCCAAAGCATAATATCAACATTAATCAAAGCCATTCGAGGTTCGATGGAGGAGGAAACAACTTCAACAATTTCAGATCTTTTGCAACAAAATTCAAAGTGCTATATATTTTTGGTTGTTTTCATACAATCTGTGTCTTAACTGTAATTATTGTCTGAATTAATTGTAAAACTTGCAATTGATCGCAAGTGTGACCTCCTATAAAAATCACGACTTGGAATGTAAAGGACGTGGTTCAGTTTTGAGAGAGAGAGAGAGAGAGAGAGAGAGAGAGAGAGAGAGAGAATTTTCCGCCTCTCATTGTAATCCCATGGAAAATTTTCTTGAGAGTTGTATTATCAGTATTTATACCCTTTATTTTCAGTACTATTTCTTCTTGCTTGAATGAATTAAATATATTGAGTATCAATAGTTGTCCATGGATGATAGATTCTTGTGAAGTGATTGAATATAACCCATGTAATTTTTTTAGGTATTCTTCCATCCATTCTCCAGAAAGTATTTATGTTTACTGTATATTCCATCTCATGAATGTGCAATATTGATCTAGTATAGGTCTCCTTGTGATTCATGCATGTTTCCTTATTCGTTAATCTTTCATCATGACACCTACCTCTATTTGATATTCAAATTGATTGCCTCTAATCCAAGAAATGTAATAGAGACTCCATGCCCAATGGTTTTGATATGTTATCTCTATGTATTTTAAACCAAACTTGTTTCTTTCTCTTTCCTCATTTGGTCTAGCTGATCCATCCAACCACACATAAACCTATATAATAAATCAAATAAATCAAGATGTGATAAGCATGTCATCTTTGTAGTCAGAGTGCATCTTTTAGCACTAACATCTTTTGACACCATTGGCGGGGACGAAGTTGAACATTTTCCCTTAGTGTACAACATTGAACATAGATAGCTCTTAATGGTGAACATGAGTTAGACATGAAATTGTAATTGCAATCTTTCACATGGAGACTCCATGGTTGAAGAATTTACAGGCGACTCCACTAGTCCAAAACTTCAAAATAAATGTAGGCTATTATAGCTCCAAGGTATGTGACTTTTTATTTCTCCAATGTACATGGCCTTCCAAATTCTATGCCTGAAAGAGATGAATGGGAGAATTGTCTTCCGAGGTTTAGAGGAGAAAGGTGGGAAGTTCCCAATAAACACTTGTTATATTTTCATGAATGTATGCATTAGTTTAGCATTGTTCATGAATATGCTTTGATAAATATGTTCAATTATTCCTTGGAAGGGAATGCCCAAGAATGGTGTAGATCTTTCCTTCCTTCCAACATTTCTTCACTAAATGAATTTCATTTTTCATTTCACAATCATTATAAGAGATACTTTCATGGTGACTCTCTTTTTGAACACTGTTCTGAATAATTTAAATTATATATTCATTGTTCGACAATTTATTCTTCTAGAAGTGAACAAGAAAAATAATTTGAAAAGGATGATAGTTCTGGTAAAATTCATAAAGTAATTTAGTTCTTTCCTTCTTTGTTGAAAATAAAAAAGAGAATTTTACTAAGAACAATGTTCCTTATCTTGAAATCAATGAAAGTATAATATTCACTTTTGATAATATTTATGCTTTGGAATCTGCTATAGAATTTTCTGCTCAAGGAAAATGTAATATCCCTAATTTGAAAAATTATTCCATTTTGGCCAATTTTTGAACCTTGGAGTAGAGAAACCCAAATTGTCCCAAATGCTTTTGAATTATATATGGAGGGTATTTGGAGGTATTAATACATCTTAATGCATATCTAAGACACTTATACATTCATTAGAAACATTCAAGGTTTTCATTTCTCTAGGAGGAAGGAGGGGGAAGAATACTAGGTGTATTCGATGGTTAAAAACCCCACTACTCTAGGAACTTTTTGGCTTCCCAAACACTATACGAACTTACCTATTTTATGATAAGAGAATTTAATTTGATATAGGACCTCAAGGGAAACAAAAATGCAACATTAACTCCAGTTTTAGGGTTTTTAATAACTCCCAAAAAATAGCCTGTTGTGAGACATAGAAACTGTGAGAAAATGGTTAACAATGGACATGAGATTTGTTGCATAAAATTTAAGAAAAAATCAAAGGGCCTGCATATAATATTTTGGTCATAAATATTAAATATTATACATCTCTACATATCAACAAAAACTTAGAAAAAGTCTGATGTAAAATAGATACAAAATCACTCCAAAAACTCCATGGGAAGATAGAGGGGAAACTAGCTCGAATAAAGAGTTTGCTTGGAAATATTATATTCAAGGTATGGTATTTTGAGATATGGATTCAATGTGAAGTTCATTACAATGATATGCATCAGATAAAATACCCATGTATTCAATAAATCATCCTCCATAAGACTACACAACTACGAGTGCACCATCAACAATAAAATATCTACATTGAGAGAAGACTGAGAGAAGAGATAGTAGAGAAAGGAATCATAAATGAACTTAATATAAAAGGGGAATTTAACCTTCATAAAAACACCTTCATTAATATTCGATAAAAGTTTTGAATGGCCTCTCCTCCAACCAACTTGGATAGGAATATTTCACCTTTGAAATTGGTTCAATGGCAGGGAAGGTAAACACCCACCATGCAAGGAAAAGCTAAAGCTCTCCCAAATCAGAAAGATACAAATGAAAAATGACCCAAATATTACCCAATTCGACTTACTCCTCTTTTAATATCCTCCTTGGCTTGCTTTCCCTCCTCTTTGTTCATTAACTCGAATTAGTGTTAATATTGGTTGTTACATTAACTCAAGTGACACTTGTATTGATTTTGCTTGATCTCCTTCATGAATTTCGACTTTGAATCCTTCACGAAGCTTACTTGGGCCCCACACACCTCATGCGTTCTATTTGGGTTGATTTAGCTCTTACATATCATAAATTTCATAATAGTTGTAAGATAATATTTCATAAGTGTCAGAAGGTGTCACAAGGTTGTGATAGAATATGTCACTGACTAAAAATAGCCTTGTGACTCTTCACCTTTTCGATGGGAGTTACTTATGCCTCCAAATTATAATTTTAAGAAGGTTCTCATTACACCCCAAAATTGTCATTTACCTAATGGGTAAAATCATGAATTCAGGTGTCTATTTGGTGAGAAAAATTACGATAAAAATATGTGATGAAACTCCAAATATTTATGAAAAGCTTTATGAAAATTAAGATATTCCCTAGTGTACCTTTTCATTGTAAAGAAACTATGTAAAAATTGAATAGTTAACAATGAAAAAGTTACAGTTAAAAGAAAAAAATATTTTTTCATAAAACAACAAAAACACACACCCATATTCATGCTTTTACCCTAGTCCCATGAAGATCATTGGCCAAAACATCTTTTGGAAGAGTATTTGTTCAATCCTAGGAGCTCTGGCGCACTTTGTCCTTTGACATAGACCATCTGCCTTTCCTGATGCTTTTTACCCGATGACAGGAAGCGTCGATGATACTTGTTGCACTTGGACAAGAAGCGTCAATGATTCTTCAGACTTTGAGTAAATTAAAATGTCGTCCATGAATACGACCACAAATTTATCAAGGTACTTATGCATTACATTATTCATCAGACACATGAAGACAGTCGGGGCATTAGTAAGCCCAAATGGCATAACAAAAAACTCATAGTGACCATATCGAGTCCTAAAAGTTATTTTAAAGATGTCTTCATCTTTTATTCGGACCTGGTGGTAACCAGATCGTAAATCAATCTTCGAGAATACAGTCACTCCACGTAGCTGATCAAACAGATTATCTATGTGGGGTAACGGATATCTATTTTTGATAGTCATTTTATTTAGTTGACGGTAATCTATATACATAATCGTAGAGTTCTGTCACATGCCCCAATTTACAAAAACAATTTTATATTATTTGAGGAACATTGTGTTAAATTTTATGCTAAGTTGTAATTGATGACCCAGTGGGGTCAAGAATATTTAATGTAAATTCAGAATATTTTATTTATAAATAAATAAATGAGGAGACAACATCTTAGGAGAGATGTTAAAAGAGTGTTTACTGGTCAATTGGTGGAGGAGACTGGGTGGAGAGAAAACTGATATGTGGTAGCATCCTCAAACCACTTCCAATTGTTGCAGGTGGAAACCTCCCTGTATTTGTGGCATGATTCCCCAAGAAAGTGGAATCAGAGCAGGTGGCTCATTTAATGAAAACTGACCCAAAAGACCTAGGCATCTCTATAAAATTTCCCATTGAAGAGAGCTGAGGCTACTCATTCTAGAGAAGTGATCATTCAGGAAGAATGAATTTACTCAAGAGAAATTCAATGGAGGGGAGTTTGGAATGTGTTTGAGGGTATAACTGCTGAGATTGATCTAGTTGTAGCTTTAAGCTGAACATAATACTACTGAGAGCAGATTGTTATTAATGAGGTAATTGAACCAGTGAGGTGACAAAGGTTTTTACAGTTGCATTCTCCACCCAGTTCTCAGCCAAGAAGACTAGGAACAGGCTTGGGGATCTTGAGGAAGCGTTGTTTGAGCGCTCTCCAAGATATTGGTAGGGAGGAATCACCTCCTTAAGCTGTTGTCGTCTTGTCGGCCTCAACAGGTTCTTTTTTTTTACTGTCTTCAGTTAAATAATTCATAGTTTATCTATTACAGGCATTGTTAGTGTTTAGGGTTTATGAATGAAAAATAACTGTATAATGTTAAGTTCAGTAAAATTTATAGATGATTTATAGAAGTGGAAATAATCATGTAAATAGTGAAATAGATAGAAAATAAATTCCAAGCTGTTTTTTTCCACACCTGTATTCAGGTTGTACTCTAGCACAGTTGGATTGTTTTAAGTAAATCAAATGATTATTTTATTAGAATAAAAATAGTATATATGATTCTTGTATATGTATGTAAATAGAAATATATTTTACTTCAATGTTATGAAATATACTGAAAAAGCAGTGCTATGTTTTGCTTGCACTTACTATTTTTTTTACGTTAACCAACTAAATGGAAACATAGGTATAAGAAAATAGTAAATACACTATTTCTACAGTACTAGTATACTGATAGGAAATAAAAATATTACAATAAAATAAACAACTAATATTGGGAAAGCATGTAAAAAGGTATTAGCAAAATAGTTTAAAAATATTAACTTAACAAAACCAGAGTAAGGATTCTTTAATACCTTTTATATTTACAAAAATTACCGAGAGTCGAAATTATTCTAGTTTTTTCAGTATGCTGCACTAGAATTTAAGTATTTTTTCTTAACTAAAAACTAGAAGTAAAACTGTTAGAATATTTCATTTTTCCTACAGAGTTAACATCATAAGTACAATTGCAAATTATATTATCTTCCATTATTCCATTTTCTTAAAAAAACAGAGTCAAGAATACTCTAAGCAGAAACAAAAATTTCATAAACTGTAGGGTTTATAGTATTTCTTTTAACCCTTAAAAGCCGAGTTCTAGAAGTTAACATTATCTTCTTTACAGAGCTTAAAAGTAAATATAACTTACAGAGTAGTAACAATTAAAATGTATATGTAAATAACAAACAAAATAAACTAAGAATCATTATATATGTGCATTATAAATCCCAAATCCAGGCAGGCTTATAGCCTGTGAGAATCAAAGGGTCGAAACCCTTTCTACTATTAAAACCAAATACATAAAAATTCCTATAATAAATTATAACCAGTTACATTGCTAACTGTAAAAATAAAAATCCCGCGAACTATACAACTAGACTGTTCCATAGTATTCCATCTTAAAATTAAATATATATATAAATATTTTATATTAACAGTAAGCTAAATACACTAATAACAGGTTAAACAAATCCAGTTCACAAGTCTTCATGTAAAAGTAAAACTGAAGCAAACAAGACAGAACTCTTTTAAAACTCAGAGTATAAGGAGTTTTCTGATATTCTTAAATCAACAGTATTACATTATCGAGCTGTAAGGATGATTTTGTTTAACCAAAAAAACAAATACACATCACGGCTCAAGAGCCTGTGCTACCCAGCGAGCACCGCAAGGGTTTTCACTTAAAAACATGAGTAATAAACAAACTAAGTATCTTAACCAATGGAGAATCCGAAGCCATGCTTCCAACCATTGGAAACTTCATTCAAAAACCCATATCATAAGTAGGGAGAACCCACATCGAGACCGGGGCTTACCGGTTGGAAGCTACTAAGTTCACCGAAGCATGAGGTTGATTTTCCAGTTAAAGCTTGGAGCCGTTGTAGGTACCTACAAGAACACAGCTCCGAACGATAAGTTAAGACTCTGTTCATAAGCTTAAACCCTAGCCAAAATAATATTATTGACAAAAGAAATTTCGATTAAAGATTAAAATTTTACCTGTGAGCAAGAAGAGAGCAGAGCCGAGAAGGAACAGTCACCAGCTTGAGTGAACTACACCGAGAAGCAATCAAATCCTCATGCCAACCCTGTGATAGAGGTAGCAAGGATACAACTCTCAATCTCCTCGATGCTGAAGCAAAGAACAAGCATACACAAGTGTAAAAACCAGTTCCAGGTTTCGAGCTACATAAAGGAGTTCAAAACCACGCACACCGTGTTCTCTCAACTCACTGCAGAAAACTGAAAAACACCCACTGCAAAACCCCAAACCACAATGCACAGTATTGTAGATTTAGTACCAAAGGTTACTAATGAGCAGGCCTCTCATGGCCGCGAAGAGTTCTCACAACGCAGATCAAACCCTCGAAGAAAAATGCAAGAACTTAGGGTTTTGATGTGTTATAAGTCAACCATTGCATGGTGGAGACTCATCCATGTGCCCTTCTAGAAATATAATCAAGAGTGGGTTGATTTCTATAGTCAACCCTGCACTTTCAAATGTAAAACTTATCATTGCCAATAATTAAAACAATGTAATCGACTTTAGTATAAAGACTTATATCATTAAAAATCGATTATAATAAGGTCTTCTATAATTGCTAATAATGAAATCTATGCATCGATCATAGTATAACGTTCTTATGTTTTCTCATCAGATTAACCTTGCTATCGATCCTTTAACTAGTTCTTAAGATTGCTTACAATGACAATCATACTATTGTGTAAAACATGCATTAGATCTAGTATAGTATAATAACAAAACTTATAATGTGTTTTACCTTTAATTTCAACTATATGGAAATGGTTGTTAGGTAGTAAATCCACCTTAGGATACAAGTAAAATTATATGGTAACATTATAAAACAATGTGGTATTGTATGATTACAATAACACATATAGCAGGGTGATAACCTAGAAATTGAAGTTATAGTATTGATTTCTAGCAGTGCAAAAAGATAATCATAATTGCATACAATCAAACAAGTTGATATTCTTCACGACTAGTAAAGAAGAATTAAGGTACAGATATGTAATTTATATGTAAACTTTACCCTTGAAATTCATAGTATTATGTTCATGCATAAAAAGCAGTACATTTGAGTATTAAACATGGCAATATCAGTAAGATCATGATACAGTAAAAGTATTTATATGTCAAGATCATGAGCCCTAAGCTCACTGGAAGAATCTATAATTGGCTAGGTATTATAATCTTTACGACAAAAAGAAACCTTGGCAGAACTCATTTTGGTATTTGGCACTAATTATGTTAAGGATAAGAGTCCTTATGACTAAACTATAAATACTATCATAGATCCATAACAACGAAGGAAATTACTTTACCTCATCGTAGCCTTGCATTTTAATAAACAATTTGTACTCTAGCATCTTATCATGCTAAAGAAGTACTTCTCAACTTAATGCAAAATAAACTCCTACTTGTTCAAACGCTTACCTGTTGAACCTGTAAGAACCAACAGTCCATCTGAGTTAGCAGGTTGCTAAGTAAGCCCCGATTTCAAACATGGTTTCTCACCTACTTGACAAAAGTAATTCATCAGTACAACTAGCAGCAACTAGATGCAAGTCTTTTTATATAAACTTATAAAAATTAAAGTTGTGTTAGTATTTTTGTATTTTGGAACTAATCATTACAAATTGTTAAACTGTTTCATTATCCGCTAACCGCTAGCAATTACTAAACTATGATTTCAGACATTCTATATCACTTTAAAATTTTTAAATTTTTATGAAATCTGGGGTTATGACAAGTTCCTTCCTTATTCTTAACAAAAATAACAGGTGCTCCCCAAGGAGACATAATGGGTTTGATATAATTCTTATCAATAAGTCTTTTAACTGTGACTTTAATTCATTTAATTCCAATATAGTCATTTGATAAGGGGATTTTGAGTTGGGCACTGCATTAGGTACCGGCTCAATAGTGAAGTCTAACTCCCTCTTCGGAGGTAGTCCCAGAATTTCTTCTGAAAATACATCCAAATACTCCCTCAGGATTGGAATGTCTTCTAGTTTTAATTTATTTTCGTTATTAGTATTTTCTTCATTAATTACTGTTACAATAAAGTATTTACAACCTTTCCAAACAACTCTCTTAAGTTGCAAAGCAGAGATCTGCCTTATGGTTGTTTTCCTAGGGTTTCCTTTTACATTTACTGTTTCTCCATCATTATTTACGCATGTAAAAGTTTTATCGAAATAGTTCAGGACTACCCTATGTTGTTCTAACCGGTCCATACCAATTAACATATCATAAGAACCTAAAGGTAGTACATTAAGCTTAACAGAATTTTCAAACTGATCCATTTTTACAGTACAATTCTTAACAAAACTAATCACTTTTCTTTTTGCGCCAATAGCTAACTAGACTAACCATGACTTTGCAAAATTTTCAACTGATAACTTCCATTCTTCTACTAAATCAGGAGAAATATAACTCAAGCTAGCCCCTCGATCAATTAAAATAGATATAGGTATTTGATTCAGCTTACATTTCACTTCCACCATGGAAGTTTGATAGTTCGCCTGCTTGTTTTCCAGTGCTGCATTGATCTTGGGCATTGTCCTTGCTAGATCACCAACAATCATCTCCTCCTGTATTGTATGTATGTTGCTAACAGTCTTCTTTCGGTTGCAAACTGATGCATAATGAAAACCATTACATTCCCAACACTTTACTGGTTCCTTTTGTTCAATATTCTTGGTGTAGTTACTGTGATTAGTAACAGGTTCTTTATTTCTTTGACCATTTGGGTTTAACTGTGAATTACCTTTATTCCCTTGGAAATTTTTATTAGGAAAATTTTGTGTGTTATTATTCTTGAAATTACGATTAGGTACAAAACCTTTCTTTCTCTGTTCAAAATTATTAGTTCTTTTAGCCTTCCAGTTTGTCATACTTTCCTTTTTGTGTTTCTGTTCATAACAGGAATTCACCTTTCTCATCGGTTCTTCTAATGTTTTTGGATTGTCATATTGAATTCTACCTTTTATATGGAAGTGTAATCAGCTTAGAAACCGCTGTACCTTAGGCTTCTCGTCCACAATGTAAGGCACATATCGAAGAAGACTTAAAAATTTACTGTTTAGTTCTTTCGTGTTCATTGTTCCTAGTTTTAGTTCATAAAATTCCCTAGCCCGCTCTTCGTAATACTGTTCTAACACGAATTTATTCTTAAAATATTTCATAAACGTACTCTAGTTAATGTTCTTCTCCCTAATTCCTTTTACTCGTTTTAGGTCCTGCCACCAAATATCTACCTTCCCAGTGAGGTTGTAAATGGCCATTCTGGCCTTTAGCTGGTTAGAATAATTATCAATTTGAAAATATTTCTTCATCTTAGACAACCATGATTCAGCCTCTTCTCCCTTCTCAGTTTCACCATTAAAGGTTGGTGGTTTTATTTTCTTAAATTCACTTGAGATTTCTTCGTAAGGTTTAAATTTTCTCTTTCTTGTATGATGATTATCTTCGCTACTATCACTAGTATACTGATAATTTTTCTTATGTGAATCACCATAAATCTCAGAGGATGAGCTACTTTCGACTTTAGACTGTTTAGAATTTTTATTTTTATGTTGATAAAATACATCTTCGGATTCTGTTCGTTTATATTTTTCTTCATTCTGAAATCTTTCCATTAAAATCTCATTCAGCTCCTACTTAGCTCTCAGAATTCTCTCATTTTCCTTTTTGACTGTTTCCATCTCGGTTCTTAGTTCTTTAACTGTTTGTAATAATTCAGAAGAATTATTAGTTATTTCTTCTTGTTTGGGTTCTCTTTTAGAATGACTTCGTTCAGTAAACGGGGACTCCTCATCCATATATTCTTGTAATCTTTCCACACCTGCAGTTAACTCAAAAAAATTCTCAGGAAATATATTTCAAAAGAAAAGTAAAAAACAATAGGCATGTTTTTAATCCACTATTTATTTATGCAAGTTGAGCCACATTCAGGCCTAGTGTCTGAACTTTGTGCTCTGATACCACATGTAATGACCCAAAAATTCATAAAAATTAAAAAATTTTCATGTAACATATAATGTTTGTAGTCGTCATTGCCTAGGGACAAATAACTTCTAACGGTTACTTTAAACAGTAGTATTTAGAACTGCACATTTGTAAATCTTTTAGTTCTGTATACTTATTTGTTTATCTTCATAGTTCTATGTTAAGGATTTGAATTTAGCATTTTTTTTTCAAAAGACAAGAAAATAATATTATGTATAAACTTGATACTAAATATGTTTTTACTGTCTTATGACAAGTAGGAAAGAACTTCAGTTGAGATTGAGGCTTACTTAGCTTATAGCTAACGAAGTAAAGTGTTGCTTCTTCTACAACTTCTCAACGTGTAAACAATTCAGACGTTTTGTTACCAATCTTTCTAGATCGAGAATAACATTCAACTAGCATATAATAAAATGCTAGTTAAATTATTTGTTTATGACTTAAGCAGTAAAAGAGGTATTGTTGATCTTATTATTTATGATCTTCATAGCTGATAGTAGTGAATACTTTTCTAGCAAATTGAACTTGGCTCAATTATTCTTCTAACCACCATAACTAGCTTTTGTTTGTGTATTTTTGTATCATTCTATTTTTAATTTAGAAATCTGAATACAACCTTAGGGAAAAAGCATCTCATCTATCAGTTGCCCTTATTGAACTACTTGATGTTATAATAATTTCCAATATTATTACTTTTACTGATATTGAGTAAATATGGAAAGAACTAAGGATCCGAGTAAGAATATTAAGCATATTTGATTGAGGACTCATGTAGGAAACAATACTAAGATGCACAAGGAATTTTTAAGCTAGACTAGCACTTATTGTTTATAGATGTACTAACACCACTTTTTTTACTTAAACAATAGTGTTATTACTTTTTATGTAGAAAAGGATGTATTAATGTCTATAAGAAGACTACCCTTTATTTGTTGTGTATAATTTTCCTTCTCATCAGATTTTACTATATGACATTATGATATCAATTCTAATATCTATGTTAATATGCTGACTAGGCATATTTGCTGTAACAACTAGAATGGAATTTCATAGTTGATTTCCATTGCTATAATTTTATTAAGCAATATCCATGATGTAGATCTTTTGCATTAATTTTCCTATACTAATGTCGAGATTAGGAAATTCCATATTTGAATTTCTATATAACTCTACTATATTCAAAAACCATACTAAAACCCTAGTGTTCTTACTATCTACCTCCCATGTTTTAGACTATGTGATAATTATACATAAAACCATAAATATCAACCCATAACACGTATTATATCATGGTATTAATATATTTCTTTTCCACTATTATATGCAGGTTAAGCAAGGTTTCGAACTATAACAAAAGACCCACAAATGCAAAGATTTAACAAGCCACGTGTTGGAAATACAAAGGTTTGGCTTTGGGTTTGACCGAAGGAAATATAAAAACGTACTAAACCCTAAAAATATGCATTCTTCTTAGTCTTATTAAGCTATTGTGTGTTTGTGAAATCAACAGGCTTATGGCCGCAAGGTTCATTGTCAAAACTTGCTCCTTCTCTTTTTGCAAGCTCCCTATGCCCTCTACGTTTCTTTGCAACGAAGGTTTTGTATGTTTACAGTTGTGTTGAGCCACAACACCCATCGAATTGTTGTGGTTTACCTCGGTAAGCATTGTTCTTTTCAAACTGTTGTAGTCGTGACCTGAGAAGGTGAGCATGACTTCTTGGTTGTTGTGGTGTGGCACGATCTGTTTATTGTCGTTTTGAATTTTGGAGGCAGAGGTTAGAAGTCTTCACAGTTCATTTTGTAAGTGGCATTTGCCTCTACTCCAACATGGGGTTTGGGACTCAATTTGTACTATGTGAGCTGCGTATTTCTTCTGTAGTGCTTCTTTGAAGCTCATCATCCTCCCAAAGGTGGCTAGGGTTTTTTAAACTCATCTTTAAACGACAGGGATAGATGAAAAAATTCCAGGTATAATTTTTTTTTCTATCTTAGCAATATTGCACTGTTCAAATTAGTTTCTTTCATTATTATAAGTAATAGTCATAAATTCTTGCTTTCATGTTCAAACCTTTGCAGGCTGCAGTCTAAACAGTTGCCCAGGGTTTGAAAATCGTAAAGAGAAGGGACTCCACCAAATCAATTCTCCTGGTAAGCCTTGGTTTCACTGGGTTGCTCCTACAATGGTTTATAGTGTTGAATTTTGTTGAAGGAGTTTGTAGGTTTAAAGGTCTTTTAGCTCGACTATTTTAGCAAAGTTTTGGAAGGGCTTTCATAGCCGAGACAACTATTTTGTCTATTGAGAAATCGTTCGTAGTGATGATACTTTTATTCAGGATTTTAAGCCTTGACTGGTAATGTAAAAAATCCATAGGGCCGAGACTATTTCTGTTCAGTTTTTCGGTCTTAAAAGTTTACTTTCAGCTTCAAGCTGGTGGGTTATAACTCTATTTTGATAATATAATTACATATATATCTTGGTTACTTTATTTATTCTTGTTGTAAATAACCTCTTGGAGGTTTGGGGTTAAGTAAAATCTTAGTTAATTCGTTTTATTTATGTAAATTATATTCTGAGGGTTTTTGACCGTGGGGTTTTTAAATAGGAACTTAGGTTTTAAAAACAGTAATGATTTTTGTAGAAAATGAAATAGAGGGAAGATATTGGCTGAATAATTTAATTCGTTTCTATAATCTCAGAGATTGTAAATATATTGTTAGTTTTTTTTTTAATAATTACTCATGGAATTAGCATGTAACTCCATATAGTCATCTAATTGATGCATATGGTTGTATGGTTTTTAAAACTCGTCTTTAAACGACATAGATAGATGACAAAATTCCAGGTATAATTTTTTTTCCTATCTTAGCAATATTGCACTGTTCAAATTAGTTTCTTTCATTATTATCAGTAATAGTCATAACTTCTTGCTTTCATGTTCTAACCTTTGCAGGCTACAGTCTAAAGGGTTTCCCGGGGTTTGAAAATCGTAAAGAGAAGGGACTCCACCAAATCGATTCTCCTAGCAAGCCTCGGTTTAACTGGGTTGCTCCTACAGTGGTTTATAGTGTTGACTTTTGTTGAATGAGTTCGTAGGTTTAAAGGTCTTTTAGCTCGGCTATGATGTAATCCAATGTAAAATCTCGGACTGGCTAGGGGCCGTTATATAATAATTGGTTTAAAATTTATAAAGCCCTAGTGACTGTTTTAGAAAAGTTTTGGAAGGGCTTTCATAGCCGATACAATTGTTTTGTCTATTGAGAAATCATTCGTAGTGATGATACTTTTAATCAGGATTTTAAGCCTTGACTGGTAATGTAAAAAGGCCATAGGGCTGAGACTATTTCTGTTCAGTTTTTTGGTCTTAAAAGTTTACTTTCAGCTTCAAGCTGGTGGATTATAACTCTGTTTTGATAATATAATTACATATATATCTTGGTTACTTTATTTATTCTTGTTGTGAATAACCTCTTGGAGGTTTGGGGTTAGGTAAAATCTTGGTTAATTTATTTTATTTATGTAAATTATATTTTGAGGGTTTTTGACAAAATGAAATAGAGGGAAGATATTGGCTGAATACTTTAATTCTTTTCTATAATCTCAGAGATTGTAAATATACTGTTAGTTTTTTTTTTTTCAAATTTATTTTTAATAATTACTCATGGAATTAGCATGTAACTCCATACACTCATCTAATTGATGCATATGGTTGTATGGAATAGAGTAGATAGATTTTGAATTTAATTTAATATGAGAAGAACAACTCTTTTAAATAGGTTACTTTACAAACCGTACTTCTTCTTAAGATAATTACAGAGTTAGTATTTCGTTCTTGATTTACCCTAGTTTGTATTTTTACTTAGATGAGTTAATTTGGTAAATGTTTAGCCTTGTATACTGTTCCTTTTAAGTTAAAACTTAATCATGATAATTTCCTATTTCTATATTATCTATTTATTATTAAAAGATTAGATTTATAATATTCATTTTGATTTACTGTGTAATTCATTACACAAACTAGTGTGTAATACCCTTAGCTCTTTCCTATTTGTCTCTATTTAATTTGTTTTAGATACCTGAACTAAATGAAAAGTATAAAAGAAAACCTACAAACAATTTATACAAATGAACCTGTAGAAATTAAGAATTTCATACGCATACATACTTCATTCGAATTCTTTGTTTGAAAATAAACTAACCTACTGTACTAAAGTACTACCGTATAAAAGGTGTGGAAAAATACAGTTTAGGTATTTTCTTTCTATCTCTCAATTAAATAAGAAATTATTCTACTCATTTACCCTAATCTAACTAGTTCAAAACTTACTAACTTTCAAAGCATATACATTTCTCCTAACTAACCCTAGCAACAATAAGAACAGAAGTATACCATATCATTGATTAGTGTTAAACTTTCTAGATAATAGTAAATACTCAGATAACTGAATAAAACAAGTAGAACCTGGAAATATAGGTGAGGTGACAACAGCTTAAGGAACCTGTTCCTCCCAACCAACTCTTGGAGAAAAGCTGGACTGCAATTCTCAGGACCCCCGAGCTTGTCTCCTGGTCCACCTAGTAGAAGTACTAGGTGAGAGATGTAGTCTAGGAATCCTCTGCAACTCCACTGAGTGTTCAATAGAAAGTCAGTTCTGCATACAATAGTATGAACTCATATTAGAATAGCTGCACTATTTCACGTCTTCAACACTTTTCCACTCAAAACATACTTGAGCTAGTCCCCTCCATCGAATTCTCTTGTGCACTTCATTCACTCGGAATGATCACAAATCCAGAATGAGCAGCCTCATCTGTCTTCAATGGGAAGTTTTATTAGCATCCTAGGTCTTTTTGGGCCAGTTTTTACTTAATGAGACACCTGCTCTTGTTCCACTTTCTTGGGGAATCATGACCACAAATATAAGGAAGTTGGCACCTGCAACAACTAGAAGTAGTTTGAGGATGCTGCCAAATGTCAATCTACTCTCAACCCAGCCTTCTCCATCAAGTGACCATTAAAACACTCATTTAACAGCTTCCCTAAGCTGTTGTCTCATCTTTCATTTATTTATTAATAAAATATTTTGCAATTACATTAAATTATCCTTGACCCACTTGGTCCTTAATTACAAACTTTAACATAAAATATAACATAATCTTTCTTTAAAACATAAAAATGTTTTTGCAAATTGTGGCTTGTGACATACACATCCCCTTAATTTATAACATCATCCTCGATGCTATTTATTCTTCATCCTCAGAATTTTCCTGGAACAAAATTGGATATGCATCCCGCATGTCACTCTCGAATTCCTAGGTGGCTTCTTCTGGAGTAAGGTGCTTCCATTGCACCTTCACCTGACCAATGGTACGATTCCGAAGCAAGATCTCCCTCCTTTCGAGGATACAATCCGGTTCCACCAGAAAATCTCCTTCGGGCTCCACCTGCACATCATTCCAGTTAATAACATGAGTAGCATTATGTATGTATTTTTTTAACACATAAATATGAAAAAAATTATGAACCTTCAAATTTGGCGATAAGGCCAACTGATATGCTACCTGTCCTATTCTGGACAGTATTTCAAAAGGTCTGCAATATCGTGGTGCTAACTTAGCACAAATTCCTAATCTCCGATAACTCTTTTTAAGCCTCACCTTAATAAAGACACGTTCACCAACCTGGAACTCTTTTTGAGTTCGTTTCAGATCTGCTTGACTTTTTTGTCGATCTTGCGCAACTTTCAAGTTACCTTGTACCTGTTTTACAATTAACTCCATATCTTTTAATAGTTTAGGTCATAATACTAACCTATCAACTGTATTACTCCATGAGATAGGGGTATTGCACTTCCTACCATACAAAATTCAAAAGGACTATAGCTCGCTGAATCTTGGTAGTGATTGTTGTAAGCAAACTCTACCAAGTGTAAGTAATCTTCCCATTTACCTGGCTATTCTTTTACATACATTCTGAGCAAATCTTCCAATACCTGATTCACTCTTTCAGTCTATCCATATGTTTGAGGATGGAAAGAGATACTGAAATTTAATTTGGTATTTAGTCCTTTAAACAAAGACTTCCAAAAGTTGCCCGTAAACTTAGGGTGTCTGTCTGAAATTATTACTTTCGGTATTCCATGTAAACAAAAAAATTTGTTTTAGGAATATATCAACAATATTGGCAGCTTTGTAAGTAGTTTTTCCAGATATAAAATGAGCTTCCTTGCTTAGTTTATCGACGGCTACCATTATTGAGTCATTTAAATTTTGATTTCTAGGTAGTCCTGTAATAAAATCAAGGCTGATTATCTCCCACTTCTAGCTAGGAATAGGTAGTGGCTGAAGTAACTTGGCTGGATGTTGGTGTTTAGTCTTTACTTGCTGACATTCAAATCACTTAGCAATGTATTCTGCTAGTTCATTTTTCATGTTTGGCAAAAAATAATCCTTTCTTAACATGGTTATAGTCTTCTGATAACCAGGATGTCCTAAGTAAGGAGTCTTATGAATTTCGTTTAAAATCAACAACTTAATCTTAGGTACTTTAGGTATGTATAGTCCATCTTTATATAATAATAATCCTTTTTCATTTAGACTATACCATGTACTTAACTTTCAATTATTTTTTCCCTTACCTTTGCTTGTAATTTCTGATAATTTTCATCTAATCTTATTCCTTCTTCTAGCCGTTCTTCTAAATCTGTTTTATAGGTACGGATTGCTGTTGCAAAATTTAGTTTTACATTTCTGCTTAAAGCATCAACAACCTTATTTTATCTTCCTTTAATATGTTGGATTTTAAAATCATACTCGCTAAGGAAAGCTAGCCACCTAGCTTGCCTAGCGTTTAAGTTAGGTTGATCCAACAAATATTTTAACCCTTTATTATCTGTCATTAGTATGAACTTTCTTCCGATTAAATGATGGCACCACATTTTTAGGGCATGTATAACAACAAACAATTCTAAGTCATAGGTCGCATAATTTTTCGCATGAATCTTCAGCTTCCTAGACTCATAGGCAATGACGTGTCCTTCCTGAGTTAAAACTCCACCTAAACTGTCATTGCATGCGTCCGTACATACTATAAATTCTTTATTAGGATCAACAATTCTTAAGATTGGTGCAGTGGTTAATAATGTTTTTAAATTTTTAAAACTATCTTCACACGTTTGACTCCACTCGAATTTCTTCCCTTTATTATGTAAAAAAGTTATGAGATTTGCAATTATTGAAAACCATTCGATAAAAATCTTCGGTAATAGCCAGTAATCCTCATGAATGATCGTACATTGGTTACGTATTTTGGGATTGGCCATTCTTAGATTGCCTCTATCTTTTAGAAATCAACATAGATCCCTTCCTTGGTTACTACATGACCCATGTACTGTATTTTATCCTTAAAGAAATCACATTTACTGAATTTTTCATAGAGCTGATGTTCTCGTAACTCTTGTAAAACAATTTTTAAGTGCTCTTCATGTTCTTATTTAGACTTCAAGTAAATTAAAATGTCGTCAATGAATACGACCACAAATTTATCAAGGTACTTATGCATTACATTCCTCACCAGACACATGAAGACAGGTGGGGCATTAGTAATCCCGAATGGCATAACAACAAACTCATATTGACCGTATCGGGTCCTAAAATCTATTTTAAATATGTCTTCATCTTTGATTTGGACCTAGTGGTAACCAGATCGTAAATAAATCTTGAGAATATAGTTGCCCCATGTAGCTGATCAAACAGATCATCTATGCGAGGTAATGGATATCTGTTTTTGATAGTCATTTTATTTAGTTGATGGTAATCTATACATAATTCAAGAGTTTCGTCCTTCTTCTTAACAAAAATAACAGGTGCTCCCCAAGGAGACACACTGGGTCTGATCTAATTCTTATCAATAAGTTCTTTTAATTGTGACTTTAATTCATTTAATTCCAATATATTCATCCGATAAGGGCTTTTGAGCTGGGCACTGCACCAGGTACCAGCTCAATAGTGATGTCTAACTCTCTCTTCGAAAGCAGTCCCATAATTTCTTCTGGAAATACATCCAAATGCTCCCTCAGGATTGGAATGTCTTCCAGTTTTAATTTATGTTCGTTATTAGTATTTTCTTCATTAATTACAGTTACAGCAAAGGATTTACAACCTTTCCGAAAAACTCTCTTAAGTTGCAAAGCAGACATCTGTCTTATGGTTGTTTTCCTAGGGATTCATTTTACATTTACTGTTTCTCCATCGTTATTTACGCAAGTAAAAGTTTTATCAAAACAGTTCAGGACTACCCTATGTTGTTCTAACCAGTCTATACCAATTAAAATATCATAAGAACCTAAAGGTAGTACATTAAGCTTAACATAGGCTTCAAACTGATCCATTTTTACAGTACAATTCTTAACAAAACTAATCACTTTTCTTTTTGCGCCAGTAGCTAACTGAACTAACCATGACTTTGCAAACTTTTCTACTGATAACTTGCATTTTTCTACTAAATAAGGAGAAATATAACTTAAGCTAGTACCTGGATCAATTAAAATAGATACCGGGTATTTGATTCAGCTTACCTTCCACTCAGACCATGGAAGTTTGATAGTCTTTCTGCCTGTTTTCCAGTGCTGCATTGATCCTGGGCATTGTCCTTGCTAGATCATGAACAATCATCTCCTCCTATATCGTATGTATGTTGCTAACAGTCTTCTTCCGGTTTGGGCAAACTGATGCATAATGAGGACCATTACATTCCCAACACTTTACCGGTTCCTTTCGTTCAATATTCTTGGTGTCGTTACTGTGATTATTAACAGGTTCTTTATTTCTTTGACCATTTCGGTTTAACTGTGAATTACCTTTATTCCCTTGGAAATTTTTATTAGGAAAATTTTCTGTGTTATTATTCCTAAAATTACGGTTAGGTAGTAGGTACAAAACCTTTCTTTCTCTGTTCAAAATTATTAGTTCTTTTAGCCTTCCAGTTTGTCATACTTTCCTTTTTGCGATTCTGTTCATAACACCACCTTTCTCATCACTTCTTCTAGTGTTTTTGGATTGTCATATTAAATTCTATCTTTTATATGGAAGGGTAAGTAGCTTAGAAACTGATGTACCTTAGGCTTCTCATCCACAGTGTAAGGCACATATCGAAGCAGACTTAAAAATTTACTGTTTAGTTCTTTCATGTTCATTGTTCCCTGTTTTATTGCATACAATTCCTTAGCCCACTCTTCGTAGTACTGTTTTGACAAGAATTTCTTCTTAAAATATTTCTTAAACGTACCCTAGTTAATGTTCTTCTCCCTAAATCCTTTTACTCATTTTAGGTCCTGCCACCAAATATCTACCTTCCCAGTGAGATTGTAAACGGTTATTCTAGCCTTTAGCTGGTTAGAATAATTATAAATTTGAAAATATTTCTTCATCCTAGACAGCCATGATTCAACCTCTTCTCCCTTCTCAGTTTCACCATTAAAGGTTGGTGGTTTTATTATCTTAAATTCTCCTGAGATTTCTTCGGAAGGTTTAAATTTTCTCTTTCTTGTATGGCGATTATCTTCGCTACTATCACTAGTATACTGATAATTTTTCTTATGTGAATCACCATAAATCTCAGAGGATGAGCTACTTTCGACTTTAGACTGTTTAGACTTTTTATTTTTAGGTTGATAAGATATATCTTCAGATTATGTTCGTTTATATTTTTCTTCATTCTGAAATCTTTCCATTAAAATCTCATTAAGCTCCTCTTGAGCTCTCATAATTCTCTCATTTTCCTTTTTGACTGTTTCCATCTCGGTTCTTAGTTCTTTAACCATTTGTAATAATTCATAAGAGTTATTAGTTATTTATTCTTGTATGGGTTCTCTTTTAGAATGACTTCATTCAGTAAATGGGGACTCCTCATCCACATATTCTTGTAATCTTTCCATACCTGCAGTTAACTCAAAAAAATTCTCAGGAAATATATTTCCAAAGAAAAGTAAAAAACAATATGGCATGTTTTTAATCCAATGTTTATTTATGCAAGTTGAGCCATATTTAGGCCTAGTGTCTGAACCTTGTGCTTTGATACCACATGTAATGACCAAAAAATTCATAAAAATTTAAAATTTTTCATGTAACATATAATGTTTGTAGTCGTCATTGCCTAGGGTCCAATAACTGCTAACGGTTACTTTAAACAGTAGTATTTAGAACTGCACATTTGTAAATCTTTTAGTTCTATATAATTATTTGTTTATCTTCATAGTTCTATGTTAAAGATTTGAATTTAGCAGTTTTTTTTTCAAAAGACAAGAAACTAATATTATGTATAAACCTGATACTAAATATGTTTTTACTGTCTTATGACACGTAGGAAAGAACTTCAGTTGAGATCGAGGCTTACTTAGCTTATAGCTAAGGCAGTAAAGTGTTGCTTCTTTTGCCGGTTTTGAATAGGTAAACAGTTAAGACGTTTTGTTACCAATCTTTCTAGATTGAGAATAACATTTAACTAGCATATAATAAAATGCTAGTTAAATTATTTGTGTACAGCTTAAGCAGTAAAAGAGGTATTGTTGATCTTATTATTTATGATCTTCATAGCTGATAGTAGTGAATGTTTTTCTAGCAAACTGAACTTGGCTCAATTATTCTTCTAACCACCATAACTAGATTTTGTTTGTTTATTTTTGTATCATTCTATTTTTAATTTAGAAATCTGAATACAACCTTAGGGAAAAAGCATCTCATCTATCACTTGCCCTTATTGAACTACTTGACGTTATAATAATTTCCAATATTATTACTTTTACTGATATTGAGTAAATCTGGAAAGAACTAAGGATCTGAGTAAGAATATTAAGCATATTTGATTGAGGACTCATGTAGGAAACAATACGAAGATGCACAAGGTATTTTTAAGCGAGACTAGCACTTATTGTTTATAGATGTACTAACACCACTTGTTTTACTTAAACAATAGTGTTATTACTTTTTATGTAGGAAAGGATGTATTAATGTCTATAAGAATACTACCCTTTATTTCTTGTGTATAATTTCCCTTCTCATTAGATTTTACTATATGAAATTATGATATCAATTCTAATATCTATGTTAATATGCTGACTAGGCATATTTGTTGTAACAGCTAGTAATGGAATTTCATAATTGATTTCCATTGCTATAATTTTATTAAGCAATATCCATGATATAGATCTTTTGCATTAAGTTTCCTATACTAATGCCGAGAATAGGAAATTCCATATTTGAATTTCTATATAACTCTACGATATTCAAAACCATACTAAAAGCCTAGTGTTCTTACTATCTACATCCCTTGTTTTAGACTATGTGATAATTATACATAAAACCATAAATATTAACCCATAACACGTATTATATCATGGTATTAATATATTTCTTTTCCACTATTATATGCAGGTTAAGCAAGGTTTCGAACTATAATAAAAGACCCACAAATCAAAGATTTAACAAGCCACGTGTTGTCAATACAAAGGTTAGGTTTTGGGTTTGACCGAAGGCAATGTAAAAACGTACTAAACCCTAAAAATCCATATTGTTCTTAGTATTATTAAGGTGTTGTGTGTTTGTGAATGTGGCAGGCTTATGGCTGCAAGGTTCACTGTCAAAACTTGATTCTTCTCTTTCTGCAAGCTCCCTATGCTCACTACGTTTCTCTGCAACGGAGGTTTTGTATGTTTACGGTTGTGTTGAGCCACAATACCCCTCTAACTATTGTGGTTTACCTTAGTAAGCATTGTTCTTTGCAAAATGGTGTAGTTGTGACCTGAGAAGGTGAGCACGACTTCTTGGTTGTTGTGGTGTGGCATGAGCTGTTTACTGTCGTTTTGAAGTTTGGAGGTAGAGGTTAGAAGTCTTCATTGTTCATTCTGTAAGTGACATTTGCCTCTGCTCCAACATGGGGTTTGGGGCTCGGTTTGTACTTTTCAAGCTGCGTATTTATTCTACAGTGCTTCTTTGAATCTCATCGTTCTCCCAAAGGTGGCTAGGGTTTTTAAAACTCGTCTTTAAACGACAAAGAAAGATGACAAAATTCCAGGTATAATTTTTTTTCTATCTTAGCAATATTTCACTGTTCAAATTAGTTTCTTTCATTACTATTAGTAATAGACATAAATTATTTCTTTCATGTTTAAACCTTTGTAGGCTATAGTCAGGGTTTCCCAAGGTTTGAAAATCGTAAAAAGAAGGGACTCCACCAAATCGATTCTCTTGGTAAGCCTCGGTTTCACTGGGGTGCTCCTACAGTGGTTTATAGTAATGAATTTTGTTGAAGGAGTTCATAGGTTTAAATGTATTTCAGGTCGGCTGTGATGTACTGCAATGTAAAAGCTCGGACTAGCCAGGGGCCGTTATATAATGATTGGTTTAAAATTTATAAAACCCTAGTGGCTGTTTTAGCAAAGTTTTGGAAGGGCTTTCATAGCTGAGACAACTGTTTTGTCTATTGAGAAATCGTTCGTAGTGATGATACTTTTAATCAGTCTTTTAAGCCTTGACTGGTAATGTAAAAAGGCGATAGGGCTGAGACTATTTCTGTTCAGTTTTTCGGTCTTAAAATTTTACTTTCAGATTCAAGCTCGTGGATTATAACTATGTTTTGATAATATAATTACATATATATCTTCATTACTTTATTTATTCTTGTTGTAAATAACCTCTTGGAGGTTTGGGGTTAAGTAAAATCTTAGTTAATTTGTTTTATTTATGTAAATTATATTCTGAGGGTTTTTGACCGTGGGGGTTTTTAAATAGTAACTTAGTTTTTAAAAATAATAATGATTTCTGTAGAAAATGCAATAGAGGGAAGATATTGGCTGAATACTTTAATTCTTTTCTATAATCTCAGAGATTGTAAATATATTGTTAGTTTTTATTTTTTAATAATTACTCATGGAATTAGCATGTAACTCCATACAGTCTTCTAATTGATGCATATGGTTGTATGGAGTAGAGTAGATAGATTTTGAATTTATTTTAATATGAGAAGAACAACTCTTTTAAATAGGTTACTTTAAAAACCCTACTTCTTCTTAAGATAATTACAGAGTTAGTATTTCGTTCTTGGTTTACCCTGGTTTGTATTTTCACTTAGATGAGTTAATTTGGTAAATGTTTAGCCTTGTATACTGTTCCTTTCAAGTTAAAACTTAATCATGATAATTTCATGTTTATATATTATCTGTTTATTATTAAAAGATTAGATTTATAATATTAATTTTGATTTACAATGTAATTCATTACACAAAATTGTATGTAATACCCTTAGCTCTTTCCTATATGTCTCTATTTAATTTGTTTTAAATACTCGAACTAAATGAAAAGTATAAAAGAAAACATACAAACAATTTATACAAATAAACCTGTAGAAATTAACAATTTCATAGGCATACATACTTCATTCGAATTCTTTGTTTGAAAATAAACTAACCTATTGTACTAGAGTACTACCTTATAAAAGGTGTGGAAAAATACAGTTTAGGTATTTTCTTTCTATCTATCAATTAAATCAGAAATTCTTCTACTCATTTACCCTAATCTAGCTAGTTGAGACCTTACTAACTTTCAAAGCATATACATTTCTCCTAACTAACCCTAGTAAAAATAAGAACAGAAGTATACCATATCATTGATTAATATTAAACTTTCCACATAATAGTAAATACTTAGATAACTGAATAAAACAAGCAGAACCTAGAAATATAGATGATGTGTCAACAACTTAAGGAACATGTTCCTCCCAACCAACTCCTGGAGAAAATATGGACTGCAATTCTCAGGATCCCCGAGCTTGTCTCTTGGTCCACCTGGTAGAAGTACTGGGTGAGAGATGTAGTCTAGGAATCCTATGCAACTCTACTGAGTGTTCAACAAAAAGTTAGTTCTGCATACAACAGTATCAACTCAGCATAGAATAGATGCACTAGTTCAGGTCTTCAACATTTTTCCACTCAAAACATACTTCATCTAGTCCCCTCCATCGAATTCTCTTATGCACTTCATTCACTCAGAATGATCACAAATATAGAATGAGCAGCCTCAGCTGTATTCAATGGGAAGTTTTATTAGCACCCTAGGTCTTTTGGACCAATTTTTACTTAATGGGCCACCTACTCTTGTTCCACTTTCTTGGGGAATCATGACAACACAAATAGGGAAGTTTCCACTTGCAACAACTAGAATTAGTTTGAGGATCCTGCCAAATGTCAATTTGCTCTCAACCCAGCCTCCTCCATCAAGTGACTAGTAAAACACTCATTTAATAACTTCCCTAAGCTGTTGTCTCATTTTTCATTTATTTATTAATAAAATATTTTGCAATTACATTAAATTATCCTTGACCCCACTTGGTCATTAATTACAAACTTTAACATAAAATATAACATAATGTTTCTTTAAAACATAAAAATGTTTTTGCAAATTGGGGCATGTGACATACACACACCCTTAATTTATAACATCATCCTCAATGTTATTTATTCTTCATCCTCAGAATTTCCCTGGAACAGAATTGGATATGCATCCCGCATATGACTCTCCAATTCGCAGGTGGCTTCTTCTTGACTAAGGTGCTTCCATTGAACCTTCACTTGACCAATAGTGTGATTCCGAAGCAAGATCTCCCTCCTTTCGAGGATACAGTCCGGTTCCACCAGAAAATCTCCTTCGGGCTCCAGCTTCACATCATTCCAGTTAATAACATGACTAGCATCATGTACGTATTTTTTTAACACAGAAATATGAAAAACATTATGAACCTTCAAATTTGGCGGTAAGACCAACTGATATGCTACCTATCCTATTCTTGACAGTATTTCAAAAGGTCCGCAATATTGGGGTGCTAACTTAGCACAACTTCCTAATCTCAGAGAACTCTTTTTAGGCCTCACCTTAAAAAAGACATGTTCACCAACCTGGAACTCCTTTTGAGTTCGTTTAAGATCTGCTTGACTTTTCTGTCGATATTGTGCAACTTTCAAGTTACCTTTCACCTGTTTTACAATTAACTCCATCTCTTTTAATAGTTCAGGTCCTAATACTAATATTTCAACTGGATTACACCATGAGATAGGGGTATTGCACTTCTTGCCATACAAAATTTCAAAAGGACTATATCTCGCTGAAGCTTGGTAGTGATTGTTGTAAGCAAATTCTACCAAGTGTAAGTAATCTTCCCATTTACTTGTCTATTCTTTTACATACATTCTGAGTAGATCTTCCAATACCTGATTCACTCTTTTAGTCTGTCCATCTGTCTGAGGATGGAAAGAGGTACTGAAATTTAATGTGGTATTTAGTCCTTTAAACAAAGACTTCCAAAATTTTCCTGTAAACTTAGGGTCTCTGTCTGAAATTATTACTTTCGGTATTCCCTGTAAATGAAAAATTTGTTTTAGGAATATATCAGCAATATTCGCAGCTTTGTAAGTAGTTTTTACAGGTAGAAAATGAGCTTCCTTGCTTAGTTTATCGACGACTACCATTATTGAGTCATTTAAATATTGATTTCTAGGTAGTCCTGTAATAAAATCAATGCTGATTATCTCCCACTTCCAGATAGGAATAGGTAGTGACTGAAGTAACCCAGCTGGATGTTGGTGTTCAGTATTTACTTGTTGACATTCAAAGCACTTAGCAATGTATTCTGCCAGTTCATTTTTCAGGTTTGGCCAAAAAAATCCTTTCTTAACATGGTTATAGTCTTCTGATAACCAGGATGTCTTGAGTAAGGCGTCTTATGAATTTCGTTTAAAATCAACAACTTAATCTTAGGTACTTTAGGTATGTATAGTCTATATTTATATAATAATAATCCTTTTTCATTTAGACTATACCCTGTACTTAACTTTCAATTAAATTTTCCCTTACCTTTGCTTGTAATTTCTGATAATTTTCATCTAATATTATTCCTTCTTTTAGCTGTTTTTCTAAATCTGTTTTATAGGCGCTGATTGCTGTTGCAAAATTCAGTTTTGCATTTCTGGTTAAAGTATCAACAACCTTATTTTCTTTTCCTTTAATATGTTGGATTTCAAAATCGTACTCTCTAAGGAAAGCTAGCTACCTAGCTTGCCTAGCATTTAAGTTAGGTTGATCCAACAAATATTTTAACCCTTTATTATCTGTCATTAGTATCAACTTTCTCCCGATTAAATGATGTTGCCACATTTTTAGGGCATGTATAACAACAACCATTTCTAAGTCATAGGTCACATAATTTTTCTCATGAATCTTCAGCTTCCTAGACTCATAGGCAATGATGTGTCCTTCCTGAGTTAAAACTCCACCTAAACTATCATTGCATGTGTCCGTACATACTATAAATTCTTTATTAGGATCAACAATTCTTAAGATTGGTGCGGTGGTTAATAATGCTTTTAACTTTTTAAAAACATTTTCACACTTTTGACTCCACTTGAATTTCTTCCCTTTATTCAATAAAGAAGTTATGGGATTTGCAATTCTTGAAAACCCTTCGATAAATCTTCAGTAATAGCCAATAATCCCCATGAATGATCGTACGTCAGTTACGTCTTTTGGGACTGGCCATTCTTCGATTGCCTTTATCTTTTCGAGATCAACATAGATGCCTTCTTTAGTCATTACATGACCATGTACGGTATTTTATCCTTAAAGAAATCACATTTACTGAATTTTGCATAGAGCTGATGTTCTTGTAACTCTTGTAAAACAATTTTTAAGTGCTCTTCATTTTCTTCTTCAAACTTCGAGTAAATTAAAATGTCGTCAATGAATACGACCACAAATTTATCAAGTTACTTATCCATTACATTATTCAACAGACACATGAAGACAACTGGGGCATTAGAAAGCCTGAATGGCATAACAACAACCTCACAGTGATCGTATTGGGTCCTAAAAGCCATTTTAAAGATGTCTTCATCTTTGATTCAGACCTAGTGGTAACCAGATCGTAAATCAATCTTCGAGAATACAGTCGCTCCAAATAGCTGATAAAATAGATCATCTATGTGGGGTAACAGATATCTATTTTTGATAGTCATTTTATTTAGTTTATGGTAATCTATACATAATTGCAGAGTTTTGTCCTTCTTCTTAACAAAAATAATAGGTGCTCCCTAAGGAGACACACTGGGTCTGATATAATTCTTATCAATAAGTTCTTTTAACTGTGACTTTAATTCATTTAATTCCAATATATTCATCCGATAAGGGGCTTTTGAGCTGGGCACTGCACCAGGTACCAGCTCAATAGTGAAGTCTAACTCCCTTTTCGGAGGCAGTCCCATAATTTCTTCCAGAAATACATCTGAATAATCCCTCAGGATTGGAATGTCTTCTAGTTTTAATTTATCTTCGTTAATAGTATTTTCTTCATTAATTACTATTATAGCAAAGGCTTTACAACATTTCCGAACAACTCTCTTAAGTTGCAAAGCAGAGATCTGTCTTATGGCTGTTTTCCTAGGGATTCCTTTTACATTTATTGTTTCTCCATCATTATTTACGCAAGTAAAAGTTTTTATCGAAACAGTTCAGGACTACCCTATGTTGTTCTAACCAGTCCATACCAATTAACATATCATAAGAACCTAAAGGTAGTACATTAAGCTTAACGAAGGTTTCAAACTGATCCATTTTTATAGTACAATTCTTAACAAAACTAATCACTTTTCTTTTTGCGCCAGTAGCTAACTGGACTAACCATGACTTTGCAAAGTTTTCTACTGATAACTTGCATTTTTCTACTAAATAAGGAGAAATATAACTTAATCTAGCCCCTGGATTAATTAAAATAGATATAGGTATTTGATTCAGCTTACCTTCCACTTCCACCATGGGAGTTTGATAGTCCGCCTGCCTGTTTTCTAGTGCTGCATTGATCTTGGGCATTGTCCTTGCTAGTTCACTAACAATCATCTCCTCCTATATTGTATGTATGTTGCTAACAATATTATTTCATTTGCGGAAAACTCATGCATAATGAGGACCATTACATTCCCATCATTTTACTCATTACTTTCGTTCAATATTCTTGGTGTAGTTACCGTGATTATTAACAGGTTATTTATTTCTTTGAATATTTGGGTTTAACTGTGAATTACCTTTTTTCCCTTGGAAATTTTTATTAGGAAAATTTCGTGTGTTATTATTCCTAAAATTACGGTTAGGTACAAAACCTTTCATTCTTTGTTCAAAATTATTAGTTCTTTTAGCCTTCCAGTTTGTTATACTTTCGTTTTTGTGATTCTGTTTACAACAGAAATCCGCCTTTCTCATCGCTTCTTCTAATGTTTTTGGATTGTCATATTCAATTCTATAGTTTACATGGAAGGGTAAGCAACTTAGAAATCGCTGTACCTTAGGCTTCTTGTCCACAATGTAAGGCACATATCGAAGCAGACTTAAAAATTTACTGTTTAGTTCTTTCATGTTCATTGTTCCTAGTTTTAGTTCATAAAATTCCTTAGCCCGCTCTTCATAGTATTGTTCTGACAAGAATTTATTCTTAAAATATTTCTTAAACGTACTCCAGTTAATGTTCTTCTCCATGATGCTTTGTACTCGTTTTAGGTCCTGCCACCAAATATCTGCCTTCCCAGTGAGGTTGTAAATGGCCATTTTGGCCTTTAGCTGGTTAGAATAAGTATAAATTTGAAAATATTTCTTCATCCCAGAAAACCATGATTCATCCTGTTCTCCTTTCTCAGTTTCACCATTAAAGGTTGGTGGTTTTATTTTATTAAATTCTCCTGAGATTTCTTTGTAAGGTTTAAATTTTCTCTTTCTTGTATGATGATTATCTTCACTACTATCACTAGTGTATTGATAATTTTTCTTATGTGAATCACCATACATCTCAGAGGATGAGCTACTTTCGAATTTCGACTATTTAGACTTTTTATTTTTATGTTGATAAGATATATTTTCAGATTCTGTTCGTTTATATTTTTATTCATTATGAAATCTTTCCATTAAAATCTGATTCAGCTCCTCCCGAGCTCTCAGAATTCTCTCATTTTCCTTTTGGACTGTTTCCATCTTTGTTCTTAGCTCTTTAACCGTTTGCAATAATTCAGAAGAGTTATTAGTTATTTCTTCTTGTATGGGTTCTCTTTTATAAGGATTTCATTTAGTAAACGGGGACTCCTCATTCGCATATTGTTCTAATCTTTCCATACCTGCAGTTAACTTAGGAAAATTCTCTAGAAATATATTTCAAAAGAAAAGTAAAAATCAGTATGCATGTTTTTAATCAACTGTTTATTTATGCAAGTTGAGCCACATTCAGGATTAGTGTCTGAATCTTGTGCTCTGATACCACATTTAATGACCAAAAAATTCGTAAAAATTTAAATTTTTTCATGTAACATAAAATGTTTATAGTCATCGCTGCCTAGGGACCAATAACTGGTAACGGTTACTTTAAACAGTGGTATCTAGAACTACACATTTGTAAATCTTTTAGTTATGTATAATTATTTGTTTATATTCATAGTTCTATGTTAACGATTTGATTTTAGTAGTTTTTTTTCTTCGAAAGACAAGAAAAGAATATTATGTATAAACTTGATACTAAATATGTTTTTACTGTCTTATGACAAGTAGGAAAGAACTTCAGTTGAGATCGAGGCTTACTTGGCTTATAGCTAACGCAGTAAAGTGTTGCTTCTTCTACAGGTTCTGAATAGGTAAACAGTTAAGACGTTTTGTTACCAATCTTTCCAGATCAAGAATAACATTCAACTAGCATATAATATAATGCTAGTTAAATTATTTGTTTACGACTTAAGCAGTAAAAGAGGTATTGTTGATCTTATTATTTATGATATTCATAGCTGAGAGTAGTGAATACTTTCCTAGCAAACTGAGCTTGGCTCAATTATTCTTCTAACCACATAACTAGATTTTGTTTGTTTATTTTTGTATCATTCTATTTTTAGTTTAGAAATCTGAAGACAACCTTAGGGAAAAAGCATCTCATCTATTAGTTGCCCTTATTGAACTACTTGATGTTATAGTAATTTCCAATATTATTACTTTTACTGATATTGAGTAAATCTGGAAAGAACTAAGGATCTAAGTAAGAATATTAAGCATATTTGATTGAGGACTCATGTAGGAAACAATACTAAGATGCATAAGGTATTTTTAAGCTAGAGTAGCACTTCTTGTTTATAGATGTACTAACACCACTTGTTTTACTTAAACAATAGTGTTATTACTTTTTATGTAGGAAATGATGCATTAATGTCTATAAGAAGACTACCCTTTATTTGTTGTGTATAATTTTCCTTCTCATCAGATTTTACTATATGACATTATGATATCAATTCTAATATCTATGTTAATATGTCGACTAGGCATATTTGTTGTAACAACTAGTAATGGAATTTCATAGTTGATTTTCATTTCTATAATTTTATTAAGCAATATCCATGATGTAGATCTTTTGCATTAAGTTTCCTATACTAATTCTGAGATGAGGAAATTCCATATTTGAATTTCTATATAACTCTACTATATTCAAAAACCATACTAAAACCCTAGTGTTCTTACTATCTACCTCCCATGTTTTAGACTATGTGATAATTATATATAAAACCATAAATATCAACCCATAACAGGTATTATATCATGGTATTAATATATTTCTTTTCCACTATTATATGCAGGTTAAACAAGGTTTTGAACTATAATAAAAGGCCCACAAATGCAAATATTTAACAAGCCACGTGTTGGAAATACAAACGCCAAGTTTTGGGTTTGACCGAAGGCAATATAAAAACGTACTAAACCCTAAAAATCTGCATTCTTCTTCATATTATTAAGTTGCTGTGTGTTTGTGAAAGCGGCAGGATTATGGCCGCAAGGTTCACTATCAAAACTTACTCCTTCTCTTTCTGCAAGTTCCCTATGCCCTCTACATTTCTCTGCAATGAAGGTTTTGTATGTTTACGGTTGTGTTGAGCCACAATATCCCTCGAACTGTTGTGGTTTACCTCGGTAAGCATTGTTCCTTGCAAACTGGTGTAGTTGTGACCTGGGAAGGTGAGCACGACTTCTTGGTTGTTGTGGTGTGACACGAGCTATTTACTGTCGTTTTGAAGTTTGGAGGCAGAGGTTAGAAGTATTCATAGTTCATTCTATAAGTGGCATTTTCCTCTACTCCAACATGGGGTTTGGGACTCTATTTGTACTCTGCGAGCTGCGTATTTCTTCTACAGTGCTTCTTTGAAGCTCTTTGTGCTCCCAAAGGTGTCTAGGGTTTTTAAAACTCGTCTTTAAACGACAGAGATAGATGAGAAAATTCCAGGTATAATTTTTTTTTCTATCTTAGCAATATTGCATTGTTCAAATTAGTTTCTTTCATTATTATTAGTAATAGTCACAAATTCTTGTTTTCATGTTGAAACCTTTCTAGGTTGCAGTCTAAAGGGTTTCCCCGGGTTTGAAAATCGTAAAGAGAAGGGACTCCACCAAATCGATTCTCCTAGTAAGCCTCGGTTTCACTGGGGTGCTCCTACAGTGGTTTATAGTGTTGAATTTTGTTGAAGGAGTTCGTAGGTTTAAAGGTCTTTTAGCTCGGCTATGATGTACTGCAATGTAAAAGCTCAGACTGGCCAGGGGCCATTATATGATGATTGGTTTAAAATTAATAAATCCCTAGTGCCTGTTTTAGCAAAGTTTTGGAAGGGCTTTCATAGTCGAGACAACTGTTTTGTCTATTGAGAAATCATTCGTAGTGATGATAATTTTAAACTGGATTTTAAGCCTTGACTTGTAATGTAAAAAGGCCATAGGGCCGAGACTATTTCTGTTTAGTTTTTCGGTCTTAAAAGTTTACTTTCAGGTTCAAGCTGGTGGATTATAACTCAGTTTTGATAATATAATTACATATATATCTTGGTTACTTTATTTATTCTTGTTGTAAATAACCTCTTGGAGGTTTGGGGTTAAGTAAAATCTTAGTTAATATGTTTTATTTATGTAAATTATATTCTGAGGGTTTTTGACCGCGGGGGTTTTTAAGTAGTAACTTAGTTTTAAAAAACAATAATGATTTGTATAGAAAATGAAATAGAGGGAAGATATTGGCTGAATAATTTAATTCTTTTCTATAATATCAGAGATTGTAAATATACTGTTAGTTTTTTTATTTTTATTTTTTATAATTACTCATGGAATTAGCATGTAACTCCATATAGTCATCTAATTGATGCATATGGTTGTATGGAATAGAGTAGATATATTTTGAATTTAATTTAATATGAGAAGAACAACTCTTTTAAATAGGTTACTTTACAAACCCTACTTCTTCTTAAGATAATTACAGAGTTAGTATTTCGTTCTTGGCTTACCCTAGTTTGTATTTTCACTTAGATGAGTTAATTTGTTAAATGTTTAGCCTTTTATATTGTTTCTTTTAAGTTAAAACTTAATCATGATAATTTCCTGTTTCTATATTATCTGTTTATTATTAAAAGATTAGATTTATAATATTAATTTTGATTTACTGTGTAATTCATTACACAAACTAGTGTGTAATACCCTTAGCTCTTTCCTATCTGTCTCTATTTAATTTGTTTTAAATACTTGAACCAAATGAAAAGTATAAAAGAAAACATACAAACAATTTATACAAATGAATTTGTAGAAATTAACAAATTCATACGCATACATACTTCATTCGAATTCTTTATTTGAAAATAAACTAACCTACTGTACTAGAGTACTACCTTATAAAAGGTGTAGAAAAATACAGTTTAGGTATTTTCTTTCTATATATCAACTAAATCAGAAATTATTCTACTCATTTAGCCTAATATAGCTAGTTCAGAACTTACTAACTTTCACAGCATATACATTTCTCCTAACTAACCCTAGCATCAATAAGAACAGAAGTATACCATATCATTGATTAATCTTAAACTTTCCAGATAACAATAAATACTTAGATAACTAAATAAAACAAGTAGAACATGGAAATATAGATGAGGTGACAACAACTTAAGGAACTTGTTCCTCCCAACCAGAGTCTTGGGGAAAAGCTGGACTGCAATTCTTAGGACCCCCAAGCTTGTCTCCTGGTCCACCTGGGAGAAGTATTGGGTGAGAGATGTAGTCTAGGAGTCCTCTGCAACTCCACTGAGTGTTCAGCAGAAAGTCAGTCCTGCATACAACAGTATGAACTCAACTTAGAATAGCTGCACTAGTTTAGGTCTTCAACACTTTTCCACTCAAAACATACTTCAACTAGTCCCCTTTATCAAATTCTCTTGTGCACTTCATTCACTCAAAATGATCACAAATCCAGAATGAACAGCCTTAAATGCCTTCAATGGGGATTTTTATGAGCATCCTATGTCTTTTGGGTCAGTTTTTACTTAATGAGACACCTGCTCTTGTTCCACTTTCTTGGGGAATCATGACCACAAAAATAGGGAAGTTTCCACCTGCAACAACTAGAAGTAGTTTGAGGATGTTGCCAAATGTCAATCTGCTCTCAACCCAGCCTTTTCCATCAAGTGACCAGTAAAACACCCATTTAACAACTTCCCTAAGCTGTTGTCTCATCTTTCATTTATTTATTAATAAAATATTTTGCAATTACATTTAATTATCCTTGACCCCACTTGGTCATTAATTACAAACTTTAACATAAAATATAACATAATGTTTCTTTAAAACATAAAAAAGTTTTTGCAAATTGGGGCATGTGACAAGTATGGTATTGTGAGTGAGAGATTGTAGAGTTTGTGAAAATGACTCAAGAACTCGTGAGAACAAGGCTTCAACATCAAGGCTTTGGTTGAAGTTTTATTCTCTATCATTGTTAATACAAATATGTTTCCCTTTGCCATGAATAATGTGTTTGATGTGAATTGTTCATTGCTTTTCTCCTTGATCATTAGCATAGGCTATTAAGTTCTCTTGTTGTTTTCACTTTTATACCTTGTCCTTTACATTATTTTGCAGGTACACCTAATCACAAGAGCATTCAGAAGGTAAGGATAATCTCCATTGTGAGGCAGGAAAGCTTTATATTTAAGTGATTTAACAATCTAGGGAGGGGATACATTGATGTGTATGTTTTGTTCTACATTTGCCCCATGTAGAATATGGAAACAATCTTTGTGCACATTGACTGATAATTTCCAGTAAAAAAATTGGCTACCATACTAGGGATATCGATTAGATCTATGATTTTTTTGTCTTTTGATTACAACAAAAAAATCCTTTTTCTCATTTAAGTATTTAAGGTGTGAAATTCATCTTACATCAATTCCAATCTGCCTCTTCGGGTTAGTCTTTACTCTCAACAAATTCCTTTTTCTCCAGTAATTGCTTATTTTAAAGGTGTTTTCTCGTTTCTGATTCTCTAGATCCGTCGACGCACCTAGGTCATTCTGACAAAGCACCGATCCCTCTCTAGTGCCTTCTATGTGTTTTGATAGAGAGCCACCAACGCCTCTTTCCTAGAGACAGAAAGTGCCCTCGACGTTGTTACATAGTGAAAAAAGTGCACCGAGGTAGGTACTACAGAAATTTTAAAGGCTGTTTGTGAATTTTTTATTTTTATTTTTATTTATTTATTTATTTATTTTTTCTGTAGATTTGTGACTCTCCTGCATTATTTATTGTCAGATCTGTCAGTGTGTGTTTAGTTTGAGTACAGTTTTGAGTTAAATTTTAAAAATTGTATTAGAAAAGGCTTCAAAACTTAGTAACTTTGTGTTTTTGAAGTTTAGTGTTGGGTATAATCGTTTGCATTCAAATCTCTGATAAGTCTTCCAGATCCATAAAAATAAAAAATGTAGTTTTTGTGCTTTTGTAGAGTAATTGTACTTTTTCTTTCCATTTCCATTTCGAAAATATATCAAAAAGGAAAAAGAAAGTGTTAGCACCATTTCTGGGCTAAATTTCAGTGAAGGGTTTGGCCATCAAAAAGAGAAATAGGGTTATAAATTTTTATATCATCTAACCCTTAAGATCGTTGATGAAGTTTTGCAGGTGTTGGAAGGGGGATTTCCAGAGTAAGAACGCAAAAAATTGAAGGAACTATGCTTTTTTTCCCTTGAATGTTCATGAAAGAGGAAATCTTCCCTTAAGATAAATTATTGATAGGAAAGACCAGAAATCATTTTCGCATAAGGAAAATCGGGAGTGGAATTCTAGAACAGGGTAAGTTTTGGTTACAAAAGTGTTAAATCTGACTTTCGCCTCCTACAGTTTAGATCCAACGATAAATAATGGCTCAGAGGTAAATCAATGACTAGAAAGCATGGGAGTAAAAGTCGAAATTGGGAAAAGGCAAGTTTGGCCCCAGAAAGCTAAAGTCCCAATTTTCGATTTCCGCTATTTGGGATATGAAAGCGAAAAAGTCTAAGGCTTTGGGGGTGAAAATTTGAAGTTCCAATTTTTGATATCCTCCAGATCTACGGTCAGAAAATATTTCGCGTAGATCAACGGTGTGGAAAGGTGCAGGAGAGCGGAAATCGAAAAGTGAAAAACCCAAATTTTTCGGGTATAGAAAGTTGAAATTTTGGGTTTCGTTTTTCGCTAGATCAATGGCTCAAAACGTTTCCGCCCATATCAATGATGCAGAAAGAAAGGAGAAGGGACGATACCAGAAAACAGAAAGATAGAAGTTTTGGTCTCGAGGAGCCGAAGTCTCGATTTTTGATTTTCGCTATCTGGGATCGGACAGTCGAAAATGAAGTCGGGTTAAATCAACGATGTGGAAAGAAAGAAGAAGGTTCGATACCAGAAACCGAAAAGACAAAGGTTTTGGTCTTGAAAAGCTGAAGTTCTAATTTCCGATATTCGCTAAATCTATGGTCGAAAAACCATCCGCATCCAGATCAACGGTCTAGATTAATCTTGAAGGTAAAGACAAGTTTGAAGGTCGGAAGTCGGAAAGGACAGGATTTTGAAAGGGATTTCGGGTTTTCCGTAGACCTCAGGTCAACAGTTGAAAGTGGATATGATGGAGAAAACATAAGGGTGGAAAGGATGGTGCATAGGTGGAAAATGTAGAAGTGAACCTTAGAAAGACCGTCATCCTGTTTTCCAGATTGTGCAGACCATAGATCAACGACGTAGAATGAATCTCGGTATGAGATCTATGGTAAAAAATGATTTGTGCCAGTAAATTACAAAGATGAAGAAATTTTTTTGCAAGCCATGGAGGAAACCCTCCGAAGGGTCATGTTCAACATCCCTGCTGTCAAAAATCCTCAACTGATTCATCATACGGCTCATGCGCATGTTTTCTGTTTGATTTTATGATCATGGCGGATCTACCAGATCATTGTTTGTTATGATTTTCATCATTATATTGAAACTGTTTTTGCCCCTTTTTCGAGGTTGGTCTCGAGGGTCTAGGAAGGTATAAATATACCCTCCATAGAGGAAAAAAGGGTTGGAGCCCGTAGGAATTTTGTGTTATGCTTTATTGATATATTTTTCTAATAAAAGTTGCAGATCCAAATGCTTGCTGTTGTTGCAGAGATTCCTGTGTGATTCGTAGCTTATGTTATGTTACTTTCTTTCCTCGATGCATGTGTTCTTGTTAATCTTGCCATTATGTCTTCTTCATGGATGCAATAAGTGTATAATAGCTCAGAATTAATCTTGTATGCTTTGACTATTGTTTTTAGGTATTCACCAAATCTTTTCCCTCCAAAATTGATGCATAACTCATCCTGTAGATGCTATGTTTTGATGGACTATTCATGTTCTCTATTTATCACTAGAGAAACAACTATTTGACTGTAACCGAGTGCTACCTTGCCTCTGTGTATCTTCACCTGCAAACTGTTCTATAATCCATCTATAATTTGTGACTATATAACCCAGTTGTGCTTGCCCTTTTTCAACCATTTCTAAATCTGAATTCATTTTATCTTTAATTCTGGCCCTGATATAAATCTGTGAGAGATCCCTCTCTGGAAAGGTATAAGCTATATCTCCTTTCCTAAATTGGTTCTATTGTTACCTTAGGGTTTACCCTCTACAACCTAGGGTGTAATTCTGAGTGATAACAAACTGGCGCCATTGCCGAGGAGAGAAAGAAAAATCATCCATGGGAGAAACGACAAAGATTTAAAGAAGAAAGGGTTTCTATGGGAAAATAGAGACTCCAACATTTGAGATAGGTTGCATTTTTTCCCTGGCGACTCCACATTGGTTCTGAGTGAATTGTAGAAGGAATCCTGGCTTTTGGGTGCCACATACAAGAGTTAATCTTGACACTGAAATATTACAAGGTGTGGATAACCCTAATATACTGTTTAGAAGTAAAGGAAAATATCTACTTGATATTCCTCAATTTGAAAATTCATCTGCTCAATATTTTCATAGCATTCAATATTTCATGAGAGATCCCTCTCTGGAAAGGTAGAAGCCAAATCTCCTTTCCTAAAGTGGTTCTGCTGTTACCTTGGGGTTTACCCTCTACAACCTAGGGTGTAATTCTGAGTGATAAAAGAAAGGTTAGACCTATTGCTTTGATTTTCATTAGTTGTTTGAATTTGATTAATAATGCAGAGTGATAATTCTTTTTTCTTTTTTCAAGTTTGATTATGAAAACCATAGAAAATAAGGCATTAGTGGACTTCCTCTTTTTATGTTAGAGATCTCTTTTGGTTAAGCACTAAGAGGTTTTGTGTGTTTGGAATTTTTCAAAGTTTGAAGGATGGATTATCAAAGTTGCATGGTGTTTTCATTGATTGCTTGAAATAAACTATCTCTCTTTTACTATAGATAGAATACATCGAAAATAGAGTTGCATTTAATTTAGAACATTAGTCGCAGGGTTACTACACACTCCATAAAATTTCACTAACTATCAAACACAAAATTGAACGATAGCTTAGGTTAAAACTCTTAGAAATTTGAGTGATAAGTCATAAGACATGTTCCCGCATCTATAAACATATGAGTTTTTGTTTCTTACCTGCACTGCATCTTAGGGACTTTGTGGTTCTTCCACATACCAATCGGTATATCGAAAGAATTTTGACATACCCTTGAGGTATATCAAAAGGTTCTTCATGTACTCGATAGTATATCAGAAGGCCCCTTTTGAACGGTTGTGCATCATACAACAATAACATGGATTTGAACTCCCACATACCTTAAGTATATTGGGAGACCCTTCTAGGAGCCTATACAAACTGAGAAAATCCTTTTGTCCATCTTGTTGGAGAAATACACCAAGAACACCACTCGGGGGGATACTGCGAATGTACCATCTAGGTAGTCAGGTATTCAGGAAAGGGTACGGTCTCAATCCTTCTTATTGCATTTTATTGTTTGACCTTGTGGTATATGATGAGTTGTGACAACTTGAAACTCCTGGTGAGGAACCGGATTTTCAACCCCTCTTATCACCTAAGTTTGATTGGAGCCTTATATTGCATAACACTTTTGTGTGTTATATTTTCAATTAGAAGACCCTTAGGTAAATTTTTTTGCCAAAATTATGGTTGAGCCACCTATGAGAAGATATGACAGTCTGTAGGGCTTACCACCTGAACATCCTCCCTCCAGGGAAGGAAGAGAAGGGGAAACCATTGACCAACCAGTTATGACTGATCCACATGTAGAGGGAATTCAGGTTACTGAATACAGGGAAGAGTATTCCTCTTTTGAAAATCTATCTACCCCTACTATGGTAGTAGTTCAAGATCCTTCTTCACATGACTCAAACTTTAATTTTGCAATGGAAGGGCATTCTGGTGCACGAGATTAGGTATTTTCCCAACCATCAGATGATCCTGTAGCATCGGGATTTGGTCGAGGTGCTCCATTTTTGGAGACTTCCTTGGGACAAACCATTTTTGAATACATATCTACTACTTTGTCATATGTCACACCCCCATAGTATCTAATATTTACCCTAAATGATGAAATCCTTGGGCCCATTCATGAATCTCTGGTTCGCTTGCGTAGATTGGGGGAGAACATAAGAAGGAAGAGTTTATCTCCTTTACTTAGACATTTGGAAACGACCAGTCCTAAATACCATGCTCTTGATCAGTCTCATAGTGCTACTATTTTAGGAATAGCAGTT
Organism: Pseudotsuga menziesii; assembly: GCA_001517045.1. Classification (NCBI taxonomy): domain Eukaryota; kingdom Viridiplantae; phylum Streptophyta; class Pinopsida; order Pinales; family Pinaceae; genus Pseudotsuga; species Pseudotsuga menziesii. Next base: position 201,729 of record LPNX011053071.1, read on the forward strand.
CAAAATTTAATTTCTTATGATCCTAGTGACCTTCCATCCCAGCCCTATCACTTCAAAATATACCACCTGTTTCAGATTCTCCTGCAAATTCCATGACTAGCGGGCAATCCCTAGCCCAGGTTGTTTCGACAACCGATAGAGCTCCTTCAAATTTTGGGTAGAATGTCTCTTTAGGGAAACTAGTAGTCACTAGGCATTCCACGTATGGAAATGTGGTGATACCTTCTCCCATGGTAGGACAACCATCATGGGTACAACCTGTGTTTAATCAAATCATGTGGGGTTATAGTTATCTGGGAAATCAACCCACAATGGTAAATCAAAATTATCAACTTATTTCCTTAGGAAATGTTTATCCCAAAATTCCGTATCCTAGGAACATGAATAACCCATGGGGAAAACCTAATTGGATGAATGTACCCACACCCAGTACACCACCTATGAGCTCTTTTGAAGGATCACTTGGAGGACCTTGTGGACCACCTAGTAGATCATTGAGAGGCCCATCTTGGGGACCAACTCCCGAAGGTCCTCGGGGAGGTACACCACCTAGAGTTCCACTGTCTGGAGGCCCACCACCTTGAGGTCCACCTTTTGGAGGTCCACCACCTGGAGGTCAACCGTATGGAGGCCCACCTCCAGGAGGACCATAAGGAGGATCATCTGGAAACCAACCACCATAGAACCAATCTGTTATAGGAGGATCGTCGTTAGGTATTTATCAATATACATATGGTCCTATTAGTAGATAGATTCCTTATCAATATTACCAGTATCCTCAACCAGAGCAAAAATTTCCATTTCTGGCTTCACTTGATCTGCCATATTTGCCATGATTGATTAATGACCCTATCCACCATGATCCTTCATGGTCAACTATTCATGTAAAGTTACCTTTGGATATAACAAAATTTAACGATAAACCTATTGAATACCCGAAAAACCACGTGATGAATTATCATTGGTGGTGTTCATCAAATTATCTAATGGATGGATCTATCCTTTTGAGACTTTTTCAAAGAACTCTCACCGGAACTGTCGTTAAATTCTATATAGAATTACCTCAAAATTCCTTTTGGGATTTCAACACTCTAGTAATGGATTTTCTGGCATATTTTTCAGTTACCGATTAGATGTGAAATAGGTACAGATCTTTTGACCTCACTCTGTCAAACCACTTCCACCCATATATCTAATCATGTACATGAGTGGAGACGATGATGTAGGTTGATTAAGGCTCCTATTCCTGATCAATTACTTGTTGATTGGTTTACTAAGTCATTACTTCCACCCATTTCCAGGGATGTTTCCATGGGAAGGGTTTTTACCGAGGAGAAAGCCATCAACCATGCTAAATAATTAGACTTAATTTATTCCTAGTTGGGCACTCTATAAAATTTGATTTTGAATGCTCCTCGTCACACTTTGGACCCTTCAAACCTTCAATGGAACCACATGCCGATGGCATACTCGGTTCTGTTCAAACACAGTCTATAGCCAAATCCATGAAAATATAAAATGAAATTGCTTCACCCACTAGTTAGACTATTGATAATCCCAAGATTGCTTTTGGTCCTGTTGTTTCTACCAAAGTTAATGCATTTCAATCCTCAGAGTCTTCGGGAACAAAGAAGAATGAAAGAAACAAATCCAAGAAATCTGTCTTCAAATTTAAAAACCTGTTCTTGACACAATCCTCTGGCCACCCAATAGTACCATTCGTAAATTGGTATTTAATCCTAGTGCACATGCCGCGCAATACTACAATGTAGTGGAAGATTTGGCCCAAGCCCTGTGTGCTATGTATGCCCTCGTAGTACTCCAAATGTGTCCTGCATAGAGGAAGAATATGTTATCATTTCTTGGAGCTATGGATCCTGATAGTAGTAATGTTGTAACTTTTAAATTGGAAGATTTTAAGTCTGGGTTTTCCCATGAACTAGCTTTTCAATTATCCACAAAAGTTATTGGGAAAAAAGTCCATTGTACCATTTTGGAGAGATATAGGTTCCCTTGAAATTTACTGTTCACCTATGATATTGAAGGAATTTGATGGTCGTGGTTTTCAACCCTATGGATTACTGCCATCCTTATTAATAGAATTAGGGGGGAAATCAATGTCCATCCATGGCAAGTTGTTCAACGCTCCTCTAGATTACAATATCCTCCTAGGTAGGAATTGGTTCTACGCGATGCAGGAAGTGGTATCATCCATCTTTCATGTCGTGTAATTCCCATTCCAAGGGAATATTATTAGTGTTGATCAGTTAGATTTTTGTTCTCCAGATACGAGTTCTAATTATGCGAACAATGTTCCACTTTTGGCCTCTTTGGATCCACAGTATCAGAACATTGGAGTAGGCCTACGTAAATACTCTTTGCTTATGGGAGTCTTTCCATTGAAAAATCCTCCTCCTCCTTCATAGATCGCATCTGCGAACTTGATCTCCTCGACGAGTCATGACAGCTTGGCTAAAGAGAAATCAATTCTTGATTCGACACCTTTAATTCCTTTTGAAGGGATTTACCAGGCTATTCAATCCATCTATGATGACCCCAACATTAATGAGCACATTTTGGTGGAATCATACCCCTACCATCTTCCATATTGGTTAGTTTCCCTCCACCCATATCTAGATTATATTTTGTACCCTATTCCACAGGATGAATCCATTATGGAATTTATGTCTTTAGATGAGATGCCTTTTAAAAGTCATCACCATCGATCCTATTTTCTTCCCCATTACCAACTGGTAGAAGATTATTTTGAGTCATTGGTTTCATCTGATATCAGAATTTCTCCTAAATCAAATGTACTCATCCACAATGTTGAGTCCAAAGGTAATTTGAGTAATATTACTAAGACCATTCCGGTTGACATATCAATGAAACTTAGAGTTGTTGAACACATGCACTTGGGATAGGATTGTTCTTTGTTGGAATATGAAACTTACATGACCCTTTTCAGATAATTTAGAGATGTTTTCACTTGGAAATACAAAGAGATTCTAGGGATTAATCCTTCGATTGTTGTTCATGAATCAGGAAATGTCCTGACGCTAATCCGATCCATCAGAAATTGCGTCAAGTACACGGAAAGCAACAACCATTAAGGAAGAAGTTGAAAAACTTCTTAGGGTTGGGTTCATTTACCTTGTGTCGCTGCTGGAATGGGTTTCTAATATTGTTCCTGTGGCCAAAAAGTAGGGTACCATTAGCGTTGTATCAGTTTCATAGACCTTAATAGGGATTGTCCAAAGGACAGTTTTCCTACTCCGTACATCAATCAAATCATCGATAACTGTGCTGGAAGCATCATCTGTTTCATTTATGGATGGTTTTTCCGACTACAATTATATAGAGCTACACCCTTTCAATCAACATAAGATGACTTTCGTTTTCCCATGGGGGAACTTTGCATACAAAAAGTTACCTTTTGTATTAAAAAACATCGGTGCTACCTTTCAACATGCCATGTCTTATGCTTTTCGTGACATAAAACATATTGTGGAACCGTACCTCTATGATATACCCGCTCATTTATGGCATTAGGAAGATCATGTTAACCATTTGAGATCCATTTTTCTTAGATGTCACCACTACAACATTCAGTTAAATGCACACAAATGTGTTTATTGTGTTGAGACGAGATGATTGCTTGGATTCATTATTTCCAAGGATGGCATTTGCATAGACCCTCTAAAGATTGAATATATTTTGGCCCTACCACTGCCTACAAATGTTACAGAACTTCAAAGTTTATAAGGGAAGGAATTTTTTTTGCATCGTTGTATATGCAACTACATCGAAAACACACACGGTTTATGCGTTTGCTTAAAAAGGACACACCTTTTGTTTGGGATGATCCTACGCGACGTGTATTTGATACTCTCAAACATGCTATTACACATGCACCTGTGTTGCAACCAACTGACTATATTAATGATTATACCTTGTATGTAGCTAGACCTTTAACTACCATTGGCATGGTGCTAGTTCAAACTGATGAAAATGACCAAGAAAATGTGATTTATAACTTGATTAAGAGTATTGTTAACTCTAAAACACCTTATTCACACATTGATAAGTTAGCTCTGGCTACATACATTGTAGTCTAGAAGTTTTGTCATTACATTCTACTCTACACAACTACTGTTTACACAGATTATAATCCCATGTATTACATCTTGACTCGTCAAGTACTTGGGGGAAAATACTCTTGTTGGATTTTCATTCTCCAAGAGTTCGAAATAGAATTCGCCAAATCCTGTTTAAAGAAGTCTCTATTCTTCATGGAAATAATATGTGATATTCCCCGTATTAATGAGGAAATGCATCCCTTTGATTCATTAATCTGAATCCTTGTTCCTAATTAGTACACATGATACTTAGTATGGATGTTTGATTTTATATATCCAGACTCAACGCTTTCAACCGAACGCAACCCGAGACGAACATCGTCCTATTCGTCATAATGCCAAGTACTATCTTATAGTTAATGATACATTGTATCATCATGGAGTTGATTTAATTTTTTGGCGTTCCTTAACTCATGCCGAGGCTGAAACATTATTGAATGACTTCCACTCTGGAGCTTATGGAAACCATCTTTCTGTGATGGCTACTTCCCAGAAAATCCTACGCGCTGGGTATTTTTGGCCCTCAGTCTTCAAAGATTGTATGGAAACCATAAACAAATTCCCACCTTTCCATATTTTCCAATAAAAAAACGCACCCACCTAGCTCTGTTACATCTCATCCTTGCTGTAGGTCCCTTCGTGAAATGGGGCATCGATTTCATGCATTGTAAGCATGCCTTATCCCAGGGGCATGGTTACATCTTCCTAGTCGTGGATTATTTCACAAAATGGGTTGGGGCCATGCCTACATACATTGAATATGGTAAAATTGTTTCCCTTTTTCTCTTTAACCACATTATCGCTAGGTTCGGAGTCCCACAAGCCATCGTGACTGTTCACAGTTTGCATTTTCAAAACTAGATGATGTCAAAACTAAGTGCCAAAATAGGTTTTCACCATGACAAATCAACACCCTACTACCCGCAGGCCAATGGGTAGGTTGAATGTATCAACAAGGTATTAAAAACTATCATTCAACTAATGGTAGGACGAGCTAAGTCCAACTGGCACTTGCAATTATTTTCCACATTATGGGCTTACAGGACCACCGTTAAGAGATCCACCGGTTTTAAACCATTCCAATTGGTGTATGGGCTGGAGTATACTCTTCCTATCAAGTGTGAGGTCCCTTCTCTAAAGCTTGTTGTAGAATTGCTACCCAATATCACTATGGAGGAAGAATGTTTCGTGTATTTGAACAAACTCTATGAAACTTGTCGAGATGCTACCTTATCTAATGAGGTGCACAAGCAGTGAATTAAAGCCCAATATGACCAATCTGTGCAACCTAGCCTCTTTAATGAAGGTGATTTGGTCCTTACATATGACCAAAAACACGACAAGTTGGGAGGCAAAAAATTAGAATCCATGTGGCATGGGCCCTATTTTGTGAGTCACGTTTTAGAGAAAGGAGCCTATGAACTGGTAGATTATGATGGGATACCCTTGGCTGAGCCCTGAAATTGGATTTACCTTAAAAGGTACTATGAGCAGTTAATGTAGAATAGAGACCTTGTAAATATTGTTAATAGAGTGTGCTATGTGTAGTGTGGACTTTTATTTTGTGATGAATGTAAAGTTTGTCTTAGGTAAGTCTTATTATATAGTGTTATGCTTGAATTAACAAATGACAACCTATTCAAGATTAACAGATGGCACTAGTCCACATACCTTGAACCTCGAATCAGTGGATTGGGTACTTTATTCCCCAACCAGTGATTTGGTTAGCTCAAGAGGAACTTGTTTAGGTCCTACTATGAACAATCTTGCAAAGTATCATGTAGTGATTGGGTTATTAACTGAAGCTTTATCAAACAATGTGAGTTAGTTTAGGGTCTAACCAGATATCAAATTAGTTGTTTCTCAATTAACCCAGATTTATTCTGTTCGTAACCCATTGCTTCTTTAAATATATTGAAGAGTTCGAATTCTTGAGAGTTCTTTCGAGTTCATTTCGTATCAACATATTCCAAGACACTTGAATGTAGTGGATGATTTGTTAGCTAATTACATTTTGGACTGTTACTTAGTGCATGTTTAATGTTCATTTGAGATTGATCACCTGTATAAAGATCATAAAAACACAAATCAAAGTATCCATTCATGTACAAATACATCACATAGACACACATTTCAGTAAAATGTTGTTTTTTATATATAAATACAACCAATCTCGAGTAAAAATATTTGAATCCATAAGCTTTTAGTGTACCAAAATATAAAACTATGAGTTTTCAATACATCAAAATGATCAAATGTGAAGCTTCGAAGCTTTCAACGTAATACTACAAGTCAGAGTGACTCTAGGATAATACTCATGCTCGTGAAAACACATCATGGCACGATCTACTCTACGAAGGAGTCCCTCGAAATGTCCTAAAACCATTGCCATATGGCATTGATAATGTAGTGGTAAATCATCAATGGATATATCTGAAACCCCAACTGTCAACATTTGCAGGTTCTTTTTTATTTCATGCAGTTCTTCTTCTGCCTCTATGTTCCAGATGGTAATATCCCTCACCACCTTCGCCTCTCAATGAGAGATGCTCCTGTTGGATCTGATGGCCTGATATATGCAATGTAAAATACAATGTATTAGTATCAAGAAAATAACAAAAAAATGAAATATACTATAAAATTAAAAACACAATGGCATATTTCTTACCTCGGTCATCCCACTGATCATCCTCAGGTAAAGGTAGATCAGGGTCACCTCTGAAGTTGTTCCCTGCATATGCATATTCTTCCACCATCAAAAGTTGGCCATGCAACAATCAGAAGAATATGAAACTATAGGTCACTATGGGCCCACTGGCTCCTCCATGGCGAGCCGTGGCCTCCATGCATCTCAACATCCATGGGTCTTATGGCTCTAACATGTTCAAAGGAACTTAAGGATGCAACAACGAGACCTTTTCTAGGAATAAGGACACCACTATAGCACTATAGCCAAACTGCTTGAGTTCCCCTCAGCGACACTTTGTGAGTTGGTATTTGAGGCTCACTAGAATCCCATCACTCAAATTGAAAATGGTTGGAGCCATACACTCCAATGCATAAAACATGTGAGCTCGATTCGTCTAATGGGAAGCACTTCCACCCTCCACCTTCTCAATGGTAAATGCAACTATCCTCAATCGCCTATCCATGATGTCTTTGATTGGAATTTTGTCTCCTTGAGACCTTTTCCTAATCATGTAATGCTCGTTAATTAGGTCATCGATGGTCATCTCTCCCCATCGTGGTCCAAAGGGTGACACTGGATTCCCTCTTCTAGGGAGTCTGGTTAAGAAATAGATATCCTCTATGTCTATGGTTAGGATATGGGTACTTACTTGGAAGCGTTGTTGCTCAGGGTCCCACCTCCTAATCAGATGGTCCAATAAGTGAACATGGGCTGTCATGCCCAAAAATATGAAGTATTTGAGAAGCTCACATTCCCTCAAAGCCATTACCATGTTTGGATCATTAACCATTTGGGAATCATGCAAATCGTGTTCGTTTTCCTTCCAAATGACTGTGATTTGCTTTGAGACCTGTGGGACATCCACAAAACACGCATTAGAAACACTTCATGGAAGAAAATATTTGAAATCATGCTTTAAAACATCATTTTGGAAATTTTGGGGTCGTCGGTGCTCTTTCCTTGAGAAAAAAGGGCACCGATGCTTTCTCCCCTTGGGAATAGAGCATGGATGACGCTCTTGTGCCTTTCGGGGAGTGTGTTGATGCACTTCCCAAAAGAGGGAAGAGAATCACGTAGGGCACGCTCTTCCCCTCCATATATCCATCCTAATACTATGAAAAAACTTGATAAAATTAAAAAAATTACTATCAAAATGAAGGGAAGGGGATAAGCTCTTACTTGGATCAGACGGTTTAACGAATGGTTTCCTATAACTCGTGGAATTCTCGCTACAAGATCGCCTCTCAAAGAACTATTTTTCACTAAAAACTCTATTGGTAAAAATAAATGGTAAATTTTTTTTTACTATTCACCTTTTTATACTATTTTTGGTTTAAAATTGAAAAAAATATTTAAAATCAGTTAAATATTGTTTATTTTTACCATATTTCCTAAAGTTTCAATTGTGAAAATGTTCTAATGGTCTTTGTTGAATATTTCAGGACTTGGTTGGGTGTTATTTGGCTACGACGGAGTCTCTTTTTTATTTTTTCATGCTCTATGTCCAACTGGAAAATATTCCAAGTGCCTTTTATACCATAGTTGTGCTTGTTCAAACTTAGAGAAAAGGTATCGAGTACACTTTTATCGCTTTTTTGGAATCGTAAAACCAAATACGAAAAAAGAACCCCCTTGGAGTGATCTTTATGTTCTTTTCATACTCCCTAAATAGGAAAAGATCACCAACCAAACTTGATTCTTTCACTCTTGTCAAAGTATTTGAAAGGTTGTCTATCCGGTGATACTTTACCCCTTTTTTAGTCTGTTTAGACTCATTTATGAAAAAGGTACACTCTACTTCATCATGACTAGAAGAGTTCTCCTTGGTATCGATTTATAATTTTTTGGACCTTGGGGACTAAATTTATGAAAAAGTCCATATTGGAGATTTCTTAGTCATTTTAGACTCCCTAAACATGAAACGACAACCAAGTTTAATTATTGAGACTCGTAAAATCAAGCGATGAAGGATACTTTTCTGGGAACGAACCCCTCCTTTCTTAGGTTCATAAAAATATGAGGTTGGACTCATCTTATGATGATTTATATCAAGTGTTTGTTACCCTTTTCTAGCTCATTAAAAATAAAAGAGGAACTCATCCATCGTGATAGGGAAATGTAGGGAATGGGAAAACATTTTTCATTTGTATTAATGGTAGCTTATAGTCACCCTTGAACATGGAAACCATCTGAATTTCATTCAAAAAGTTGAGTAATCATCTTGTCATCGAGTCGATCCACTTTCATGAGTCGTTTTACTCCTCCGGGTCAATTCAAAGAATGCATCGTCCTGACATTGCATTATGTCTAGTCTCTGTCTAGTTGAGTCAATGCTTCCAAGTCACTTGTCATGCCACTAAATGTTCAAGGGGAGTCTTTACCACAACTTAACTATGCACCTACCTTACCTTCCTTCGAGTCGTCCATGTCTGAATTAGTCCCATGGTTGTTCCATTATCATGATGACTTAAAAAACACTTTTTGTTCCAAGTTTCATGTCGATGATGGGGGAAACATCATGGATCACCTTTGATGATTCTATTCCCATTGACATCAACACATCATCTAGGAATTAGTCTTAGAAACCTGTCAAGTACCTTCAAGTATGCATGCCTCAATGGAAGGTTTCGTCACTTTCGACAATAAACTTTCATCATTGGCCTCTGATCAGAATATTATGTCAATTGTTCACCTTCAACTCATCTATTCACATATGGAGGAATGAACTAGGGTACCTTGGGAATCATTGACATTAATGATGATTTCTCTCATACTTGTTAAAGTTATACATCAATGACTAGTAATCAAGTGGTTTCTACCATGTTCGACACCATGAAATCTATTCACATCGATAGAATAATACTATTTGGGATTGGAATGAAGACCCTGAGTGTTTAGGTATTCACTTGAATATGTGCATATCCTCAGGTTGCAATGCCATATTTTTGAGTCAGTGCATGGATCCACAATGTATGTTTAGTGGCTATGCTCAAGGTTGAGTCTGAAAGGCATAGATCTACAATGTATATTCCATAGCTATATCCCGATTTGACTCGTGTGTATAATGGATCTACTGTGTATTAATGGTAGCCATGACTTGGTAAGTATACATGGATATGTAGTGTATTGGTTAGTAGCCATGATTTGAGTCATATAGTTTTTAATCTGGTACTTTGTCAAGTCCTCACTCGACACTATTTTGTCTTTGATTTTGAATTACATATAGCAAATTATTTCACCTATCATATACCTCTAGATTCATACTTTAGGGCGGATTCTGTTACACCCAAGAACTATCACTTTACCTAATCCCCTGAATATCATTGGCCAAAACTTCTTTTGGAGGAGTTTTTGATCAATCCTAGGAACTTTGACACATGTTTTCCTTTGACATAGAGCATCCGCCTTGCCCGATTCCTTTTACCCAATGATAGGAAGCACTGGTGACAGTTGTTGCACTTGGAAAAGAAGTGTCGACCCTCTTGGTGCCTTATGCTAGTGTGAAAGAATTGTCAACACTCTCAAAATGGAAAAAAAGAAGAGATTTCGAGAACCTTCTAGATGAAAGTCCTCATGGAGGCTTATCCCAACTAACTGGAGTAGGTGGCACTCGTACCCATAACCTCTAGGGATGATCCCTCACCTTCCTCCCAAAGAATATTAACCCATTTGGTCCCTTTTGTCCTATATAAGAAACCTATCCCCCATGAGTGAGGAAGGACCAAAGAAAGCACTTTTATGCTGGTGGAATCATTCTGAGTGTGAGAGGCAAAGAGTATGGTCTTGTGAGTGAGAGATTGTAGAGTTTGTGAAAGTGATTCAAGAACTTGTGAGAATAAGGTTTCAACATCAAGGCTTTGGTTGTAGTTTTATTCTCTATTTATGTTAATAAAAATAGTTTTCCCTTTCCCATGAATAATTTGTGTTTGATGTGAATTGCTCATTGTTTTTCTCCATGATCATTAGCATAGGCTGTTAAGTTATCTTGTTTCTTTCACTTTTGTATCTTGTCCTTTACATTCTTTTGCAAGTACTACTAATCGCAAAACCATTCAGAAGGCAAGGGTCATCTCCATTGTGAGGTAAGAAAGCTTTACATTCAAGTTATTTGAAAATCTAGGGAGATGATACATTGTTGTGTGTGTTTTGTTCTATATCTTCCCCATGTAGACTAGGGAAACAATATTTGTTCTCATTGATTGAGAATTTCGGATAACATTACCATTTGTAAGGGAGGAATAGTCCCTCATATGGACCCCAAATATCCACTTATGTGCACCCAAGTGCAACTAGGACCCCATGCCACTTCATTTTGGAGCAATTATTAATTTTTCTGTAATTTATTGGCCTATTTCCACCATAAATTTAGAATTTTTAATTTCCATGAGAAACTATAGGCCTTGGGGTTAAATATAAATATTTTAATTTTCCCACATAACCCTTAGGAATTGGATAGGCCAACTTAATTATGTATCTAAAAATTATTTGATTCGGGACATTACAGTCCTCCCAACCCAAGATTGCATGTCCTCAAGCAATTTCAAACATGGATGTTGAAGAACCTGCTTTCCTTCCAAAAATTTGCTTCCAACATGTTCCAAAAATCACTAGAACCTTCATACTTGCACTGAGATTTACAACATAACTCCTTCCATCACTCCATGATTGAAATGTCTTGGAACGCTTCCTTGCAAAATAGAGTTTGAATTTACACAACAAACAGTTTTCCTTAGCTACAATTTGAGTAGTGGCACTCATGTACTACGTCTGTGTGTTTCCAACAATAAAGAGATGTGGATTTTTTCATATTGATATATCTCATGACATCACCACTAAACACCAAAAGATTGATTAAATCCATCATAACAAAATTTGCACAATTAATCTTTACCTCCATATTTCAGAAACTTTTCTGAACTTTCAACCCTTTTGCTCACTATATAATTCTTTGAATTTTCCAATGAGCTGCCAAACTTTGAGCTTTCAAGATTCTAAGAAAATTTCAAAGATGAACCACCATGCTTGTTGCTGCAATACTCTGATTACAATCACCTTCTTAAGTGGTGAATCAATCTCCCATACTACTTGCTTCCCCCCAAAAATGAAGCCGATGAGACAAAACATGATCCCAGGGTTCCGAATGATCATGATACATGCATGGTGTGAAATGTCTACGATGAAAATCCATGAAAATGAAGCATGTGAAAAATGAACCCATCTCTTGAAAGGTCTCCCACATAGGAAACTGGAACATGAATCTACAAATATGAACTTAAACAATTGAAGTTTGGTTTTCTCTCTCAAACCAATAATTGAACTGTTCCTCCTAGTGAGCTGAAACCAAGAAATATTGTTGCTAGAAATTCTCACCTCTTGCTGACAAGAGTTGTTTCTCTAGGTTTGAATGGTTCATATCTAGAACAAATGAGTGATAAAAAGGATGGAAGACTTCCCCTAGAGCTTGCAGATATCTAGAATGAGTCCTTTGGCTATTCTGCAGTGTGATGTAGTTGTCTCTTATGGTGTTGAATCTCCACGGATGTACCTACACAAACACATCAGACAAACAAGAAAGATCAAAGGTACCATAAAATGGTCTACAGTTCTATATTAGTGACTAAGGAATCCAATAATAAAATGAATGATTGCAACATAATATATTTTATGGGAAAGGAACCATCATTACATTAAAATGAAGAAGAGATATTACAACCATTTCCTTAGTGTTGTGATGTTCCTTCACATGCCATACCTTGTCCTCAAAAGCTCCAACTTGCTCCTTCTATGCTCACCTTAGATTTGGCCAGAACCTCAGTGAAACAACATAACTTTTCTCTCCCTCAACCATGGGGAATGAGTTAGGTTTTATAGGCCTTGGGAGGATAGGGATGGTTGAGAAAATGGTGGATGAGGTGGAGGGGAGATCCTACTAGGGGGGATATCGAGTCCAGGTGGTCCACAAGAGTAGGAATGAGGGTTCCACAAAGTCTTCCTTCGAGAAACTTCGTGAATCTTCTCTTTTTCTCTTTTAAACTTGAGCACCGCTTTTCCTCTATGTAGACAGAGCATTACCAAGGTGGAACTGCTCTTTGATCAATGGGCATAGGCAGTGGCACCGCTTATCGTCAAGAGACAATAGGCGTTATTGAAGAGGGTAACACTTTTTTCATTAAAGGTAAAGGCGATGGTTGACTAAAATATGGAAAATAGGCGTTTAGCCAATGTCCAAATTCATAGTTTGGGAATTGAGGGAAATTTCTGATGATTTAAGCCTCAACACATGATGTTGATGAGATTTATTTGTAATAGAATCCCCCCCAAAGCATGGGGTTAGAGGGGTACGATAGGAGAGATATTTGAAAGAGCACATTATCACTTCGAGGCAAGAAATCGCTTGATCAAAGATCATCATAAAACATGCTTCTACAATACATCAATACTTTTGACTCATATCCAAATGTCTCCTCATCATGGTTGTATACCAATACAAGGCATATCCATGAGAGAGATGAATAAACATGGCTACTAGAATACACCATAGATCCATGTGAAGAAGACTCAAACTTGGACATAGCTACTAGATATACAATGCAGATCTATGTCAAATGGACACAAATTTGAGCACAACCACGACCATACAAATGTGGATCCATGCTAGGACTTATACAAAATACTCCATCGCAACCTGGGGAAAGCAATGAGCACTTAACAAGTACCTAGGGTCTTCGTCTCATCTTCCACAAAGTACGATTCTATTCATGTGATTACAATGTTTTGATGTCGAACATGGTAGAAACCACTTGATTACCGGTCAATAATGAGAACCGTTAACAAGTGCGAGGGAAATCACCAATGATGTCAATGATTCCCAAGGTACCCTAGTACAATCTCCTGAGTGTGAATAGATGATTTGATGTTGAACACTCACTTGAATGTTTCAATCAAAGGTAAATGATGTGAACCTATGTCGAGAGTGAGAGAATCTGTCATTAATGTATACATATCTCAAGGTACTAATTTGTTTCTAAGAATAATTCCTGGATGATGAGTTGAAGTCGACAGGAATAGTCTCATCGAAGGAGGGCCATGGTTAATCCCACATCGATGAGACGAAACTTGGCACAAAGTTCTGGAATTTTGAGTATGATGTAACCATAGGATTGACTCAAAAGTTACTAACACAAAGGCTTTTTTGACTGCAGAGGTAAACTCTCAACATGACTTCTCTTTGAACATCGGGCGACATGACCGAAGACTTAGCATCATTGACTTGACTAGATGGATACCAAGACATAATGAAACGGTAGACGACACCTTATTTGAAAGAATCAAAGGAGTCACATGACTCATGAAAGTGGATCGACTTGGAAGCAAGCTGAATACCCAATTGACTGAATAAAATGCAGACAAGTGCCATGTTCAAAGGTGACTAATAACTACCATTTATTTGCAAAATGAAATAGTTTCCTTCCCTTAATTTTCCCATCATGATTTATGAGTGTCTCTTTTTCATTTTCATGAGTCCAAAGAGGGTAACAAACACTCATTGTAGCTTATCCTGAGATAATTCCATTCTCATATATTTCACGAACCTGAGAAGGGAGGGGTTTGTTCCCAAAAGAGGGTCTCTCAGTGTTTAGTTTAAGAAGTCCATTGAAAGTTAACTCAGTATTGTTCATGTTTAGAGAGTTTGAACGAAAACAAAAGAAGACTCCAAAAGTTCCTTTTTTTGTATGATTTAGTCGCTAGGGCCCGAAAAAGTATAAAATAGTTCCCGAGAGAACTCTTCCAGTCATGATCGACCGAAGCGTTCCTTTTTCGTAAACCTGAGAAGGGAGGTGTTTGTTCCCAAAAGAGGGTCTCTCAATGTTTAGTTTAACAATTCCATTGAAAGTTAACTCAGTATTGTTCATGTTTAGAGAGTTTGAACGAAAATGAAAGAAGACTCCAAAAGGTCCTTTTTCGTATGATTTAGTTGCTAGGGCCCGAAAAAGTATAAAATAGTGCCCGAGAGAACTCTTCCAGTCATGATCGGCCGGAGTGTTCCTTTTTCGTAAATAGTCAATCCAATCTGAAAAAGGGTTAAACTAATGTTGCAAAGACAACTCTTCAAGTAATTTTACAAGCATGAAGAAGACAAGTTCACTCGATAATCTTTTCACATTTAGGGAGTCCGAAAAGAGTGTAAAGAAGACTCCATTAGGGTTTCTTTTCGTGATGAGTGGGTTTTAATGAGCTTGAAAAGAAGCGAAATTTGACTCTAAACTTTGGTACTGGGGTTTAAAGAGCAAGACCAAAATGTCGAAATTAGTGCTCGACAACTTTTTACATTTTATGGAAGTATGAAAAAGCCAAAAACAAACTCACCCATAGTCAAAAAATTTTACTTTCATCCCTGCAAAAACATTTTGAAAGACTAGTAGCTCTCCAAAAAAATTTAAAATCAACTTTTAATGACTATAGAAAAGGGAATTTTTTAATGAAATAATTAAAAATATTAAAATAATACCGTAAAACCCTAAAACATCTCATATAAAAGCCAAAGGAATAGTAAAAACATTTCATTTTACTATTTACCAGGTTTGGAGAGCTAATTGGAGCAATTGTGTGCAGATTTCTGGCGAAGATTTTAGAGCCATTACTCGTCTGATTTTTGATCCGTCTGTTCTAGGTAAGAGCTAAATCCATTCTTAACATTTTCATGGTTGTTTTTTTTTTCTTTCCAAGCACATTTTATGGAGTTTTGGTGTTTTTACCCAAGGGTGAAAATCTCATCCCGAGTAATTCTCTTCCCCTTTGCGGGAAAGGCGGTGCCCATGGAGAACCACACTTTTTATGCCTAAACAGGTAATGGCACCACTCTGTCTCAAGAAGACAGAAGCGGTGCCACAAAGTGCGCCCAAAAGATGAACGACCTAGAAAAAATAATGCTTTTGAAGTATTTTTAAGGATTGATAATGCGTCTTAATAATTTAATTTTGGTTTTTGGTAGGTTGCTTGAGCCAAAATGGTGGCGTGGAAAGAAAGACAACATGAGGGTGATGATGCTAGAGCTGGGGAAGACACTGCTTCTATAGCTACTTTACGGGGCTGTGGGCTCCTACAGTTTTTCCATGTCTCAAGCATGAAGTCTCATGTGAGACTACTGGAGTACATATTGAGGATGTGGAATCTTGAGCAACAATAATTCAAGGTGGGTGCCCAAATTCTTATAGTGGAGGTAGATAACATCTACTTCCTTACCGGATTATATAGGTGAGGTGATCACATCTCACTGACAGGTCCTCGGGGAGGAGACGTCACGACACAATAACTCATAGATCACCATTGTTTTCCAGGCACTCAGATGTCTAGGAAAAATATTCCCATCAAGGAGGTGATGTATTTGCCTCTCCAGACAGTGCTTTTTACCATGCAGTGGGTTGCAGGGATCCAAGGGGCTCACCAAGCTTCCCGATCCCATATGCTTTACGCCTTGTGTCCATGGCACCTATAGTGTGTAACTGGGCTGAGGCTTTACTGACTATGTTCAAGGATCAGCTGACTAAGTGTCGAAAGGGGGAGTTAAAACAGTTTGGCTATGGGACCATCTTGGAAACCTTCTTCTTCGAGAGGGTTCCCATTCTGATACCTCTGGTGACTTTTACTGAGCTGAGAGCACAGGGCCCTCACATCTTGTAGTGGGTATAGAGATCATGGCTCACACCAGTGGTGGTGGGGCCAAGGTCAAGTATGGGAGCACATTCTTCCATTGGTTGGATGACCAACTTATCATGGTGGAGGACTATGCTTTCGCTGGCACTGAATTTAGGGGGGACCTTGAACTACCCTTACCGACAGGTTCCCAATGGGGTGATATTGGTAAGAAGACTACTCAATACTTTGATTATTTTTGCATTTTTTGTGTTTTTATAATTTTTATGAATGATGAGAAGACCTAATGTTTTCATGAATATGTTGGAGATACACGACCCGGGGGATCTTCCCTGATTAACAGGCGAGCGAGTGCCCACTTTGTTCATAGAGGGGATGATGTGTTGTTTGAGTTGGAGGATAACCTCAACCGGTTAACTCTTGACATTCTGGATGCTTCTATTGACGACCTCCCTAGGAAGTACCAGAGACACACAACTGGAGTGTCAAGTCGATTCGACCGCCTTCTACGGAGGGTAGCAAGGGCTATCATGTGCTACCATGAGCACCACTAGACGTTCTACATGATGTATACACTGAAAGCTAGCTAGCTTCAAGATTTTTGTCATTTTGTATATCTGAAAGCCAAAGTGCTTCAGTTGGGGTCTCGTGACCATATTTTGTAAAAACACATTATATATATATATATATAGACGTATTTACGATGTTTATATGTGTTCAAATGGAAAATGATATTTACATGAGTTTTTATGTGTCTTTCATTGTTTATTTCATTTTACAATTAAACATGTTTTATTTATAAGATTTATGTATGGGCAATATACCAGTCCAAAATGTAGTTTGCCAATGAGTCAAAAATCATGTTATAAGACCTAGGAATGTGCCTATAAGTGATTGATTCAAATGACCTTTCTAACAGACACACTCTTCGAAAAAGACGAAGGAGTGTGGGATTTCTGATGGCATAAACGTGGTTCAAATGAAAAACCACTAGCTTTGAGTCCATGAATACTACCAAGTCATGAATGTACCGAGATGCATCCTTAGTCAACAAACCTATTACTACTTGATACTCGATGATGTTATTGGTAGATGGACCTATACAAACCACTCCTGAAATGACTAAGTCATGTGCTGGGGAATACAAAACCCAAGCAGCTGAAGCGAGGTTCAAGGTATGACGACAACCACCATCAACAAAACCATAAAACGTCATCCGATTTGCATAACTAAAACACGGTATAAACAATACTGACAAAAAACTCAAAACCATATTGAAATACCAAAAACACACCAAAAAGTCATTCAATATACATATATACAAGGTACCACATAGAAATGACTTCAAGCATAGTACCTTTTTAGGTGCAACCCATTGCAAGGTTTCCCGAAAGGTATCCTATCGTAGTCTACAAGCTTGTAGGCCCCTTTCTCTAAAACTTTACTAATGATAAAAGGACCGTACCACATAGATTCAAACTTCCACTTCCCTAGCTTGTCATGTATTTGATTATAAGTCAGAACCATGTCACCTTCATTAAAGACACGAGGTTGAAAGAACTTGTTGTACTGAGCCTTAACACATTTTTTGTGTTCCTTCTTAGCCAAGGAAACATCGCTTCTATTTTCATCAACGTTTGTCAAGTACAAAAATCGTTCTTTTTCAGCAGAAGTGTTCGAGAGAAGTTCTACTGCAAGTTTGAGTGACGGTATTCCACATTCGATAGGAAGGCCAACTTCTAGTCCATAAACCAACTAAAAAGGTGTGAAACCCGTTGTTGTTTTAACTGAAGTCATATAAGCCCACAGTGCAGAAAAAAGAGTCAAATTCTAGTTAGATTTATGATCTCCAACCATCCTATGCAACATATTTTTCAAAACTTTGTTTATTGCCTCAACTTGACCATTAGCCTACAGATAATACGGAGTTGAATTTTCATGACAAAAACCTAGCTTAGCACTCAACTCAACCATCATTTGGTTATGGAAATGGGATTCGTGATCAGTGACTATGGCTTGTGGAACTCCAAACCTTGCTATCACATGATTAAACAAAAAGAGGGTGGCAGTCTTTCCATCCTTTACATATGTAGGCATTGCTTCAGCCCATTTTGTAAAGTAATCAAGGACTATGATGATGTAACCATGCCCCACAACTGAGGTAGGATTACAATGCATGAAATCATTACCCTATTTGGTAAAAGGGCCAACAACAATGAGAAAGTGTAAACGAGTAGGGTGGGTGCACTTTTTAGGATAAAAAAATTGACATGGTGGGCATTTCTTAACCACTTCATGACAATATTTAAAGATCGAAGGCCCTAAATACCCAACACGAAGGATTTTCTGGGCTGTAGCCATCCCAGAAAGATGACTGCCACATACTCCAGAGTGGTAGTCATTCAAAACTTGTTCATCCTCTTCGTGTGTAAGACATCGTCGAAGAATGGAGTCAATGCCACGTGAATATAACATATCATTTAAAATGATATAATACTTCGCGTGGTGATGGATGCGACGATGATTGTCATGGTACATATCAGGCTGTATCCTTTGGGTCTAGAGATAGATGATCAAATATCCATACCATGGATTGGTTGTGTTGATCAAGAACAAAAATTCATCCAAAAATGTATCATTGGGCTCAACGTCCATCAAAGCACAGGGAAGTTCACACATTAACTCCGCAAAAACTAAGGAATTCTTAGAAGTGGCCTTAGCGAACTCAAGATCAAATTCCTGTAGGATGACGATCCAACGGGAATACTTCTCCCCTAGTACTTGATGGCTTAAAATGTAATACATGGGGTTTTGGTACGCGAGAACAATTGTGGTGCGTAGTAAAATGTAGTGACGAAATTTTTGCACAGCAATGATTGAAGCCAAAAATACCTTCTCCACATGTGAATAATGAGTTTCAGAGGTAAGAAGAAGTTGCAAATAAAATGGCGAAGACATTTTTCCTTCCCTTGCAAACTTTGGAGTTCAGTAATATTAGTCGGGGTGGGTAAGGCCAAGATAACAACTATCTCAAAGGATCGATTTGGATGCCATCTTTGGAAACCACAAAGCCAAGAAGACATCCAGTCTCAACACAAAAGACACATTTGTGTGGATTCAACCGAATATTATAATGATTACACCTAAGGAAAATGTCCTGGGTGGTCCTCCTGTTGCTGTTAATGAGCAGGGAGGTTGTCAAGATACAACTCCACGATGTGCTTAATATTGTGAAAAGCATAGGACATGGCCCGCTGGAATGTAGCTTCGACGTTTTTTAAACCAAAGGGTAACTTTCGATATGCAAAGGTTCCCCACAGATAAATGAATGCCATTATGCTGATCGACGGGAATAATTTCTATATGATTGTAGCCGGAAAAGCCATCTATAAAAGAGAAGATGATGCCTCTAGCACAGTTATAAATGATTTGATCGATGTGTGGAGTAGGGAAATTTGCCTTGGGACAAGCATTATTTAAATATTGAAAATCGATACAAACCCTAATAGTGCATTGCTTCTTAGCTACTGGGACAACATTAGACACCCATTCCGTCAGTGGCACGGAATAAATGAACCTCGATTTCAGAAGTTTCTCCACTTCAACTTTAATATCCGCATCCTTCCTAGGATGGAATTGACGTAGTTTTTGTTAGACTGGTCTTGCTGATAGATAAGTCTTAAATTCATGTACGATGATGGATCGATCTATCCCAGGCATTTCTTCGTACGTCCAGGAAAAAATCACAGAACTCTTTGAATAAATATCTATAACTTTAATTTTCTTCTGTTGAGTAGTTCTGGCCTAAATGAATATGCTCAATAGTTCTGGGCTTCACTGATATGTCAATGGGAGTTGTCTGGGTAAAGTTACAAAGGTTTCCTTCGAAATCAGTGCCTTGTAATAGTACAAGCGTTTGAGGATTACTGACAATATCGGTATTAATGAGAGACACAAGTTCAAAGTCTACCAAACTAGAATTGGGAAGGAAAGAGGATCTGTGGCGATGATCTTCCCATACATATTCATTCATACTCATGATCTCCATAATGGACTCATCCGATGGAAAAGTACGTGAGAGACACGCGAGAGATAGTCTAGAGTGGGGAGAGAGGGTTGTAGCCAATAGAGAAAGTGGTAGGGATCCGATACCACTATATTAATATCATTAGAATGGACATCGGAAACAGATTGAACAAGATCATAGAGTGCTTCGTAAGTGCTTAGAGAAGATGTTTGAACAACTTCTTTACCTTTGGATTTGTAGCCGGTCGTGAAAATCATGTTCACAGTTTCCACTTCTGTACTAGGAGGGGCTGAGGGGAACACTCTCATAAGGGCTGAATCCTTCAACATCCCTACCCCAACCGATTGATAAGGAGGAGGGGATTGGACTAGCATAGGAATATTATTCGCAATAGGAGTAGTAACATCGATTTGATCGATGGTCACAATGCTCCCCAAACGAGGGAATCAGAGAGTCTAAAAAAATATCAAGGTGACAAATGTCATAGAATAAAACTAGTTTATCCCCAATAATAGATTGTAATCCAACGGAGCGTCGAATACCTCCACCTGAATGGAAATAGTCTAGCCCCCAAGGTCGACTGAAAGGGTCGGTAACAGATGATGAGTTTGGAAACCTTGTCTGTCAAAATATTTCAAGGTTGTGGGTGAATTCGTAAGTTCGGGAGAGCCAATGGCTCTCCAACAAGACACATACAATACTTAGGTGGAAGTTCCTTCATCCAAAATAGTCTTATGGACCTTTCTCCCAACTACTCTGGTCGCGATTTGAAATGCGATCTGGTGGGGTAATCTAGATTTGTAGTTGTCTACATTAAAATGAATCAAATTGTTGTTATCAGGGTCTAAGGCCCCTAAGGCCGTTAACAAATTTTTGTGTTGTGTGGGATAAATTTGGAGTACCTACAGGGTAGACATCGCGTAAGGTGATTGAGAAAAATCTTCAACAACGTTGTAAAATTGTGCGGTTCGAGCATTTGGATTAAGAACATAATTCCGGAGAGTACTCTTAGGTGGGCACAAAATCAAGTCGAGGTTAGGTTTCTCGATTGTAAGAGGACCATTAGACGAAGAAATAGTTGAAGGAGCTTTCTTGGGAGAAGTATTTTCATCCTTATTCTCAGCTGGTTTGTCGTATGCCTGATTACGAGTGGTCAGGTTAATAGTTTCCAAGGAAATCATTCATATCTCTTCTGTAGAATTAGAGGTTCCTAGTGATTACATATGATCGATTAATTGTTGTTGAGATGGAAAGGGGTCGGTAAGCACTACTGGTGTAGGGTTACTTTTAAAAAATTTACTAATTTGTTCATGACGAGGGCACTCTTCGTGAATTGGTCACCGCCACACAATAGGCAAGAATACTTAGCCTTCCTCTTACCTTTATTATCGTTCTCCAAGGGTGTAGTCTTGGGATTCTCCTGCTGGTTTCTAGGTTTTTTATTTTTTCCTTTTCCTTTCTTCTTGTTACCAGGTGTTTGCTTATATTGAATGACATTCACCTCAACAAAAACTACGGTAGTGGAAGGAGCAGTGGTAGAAAGACTTTGTTGCTTTGCATGCTTAGCTACTGCCAAGGGCTAGATTGAACCGACAACCCCATCAACAAGAGTTTCTGCAGGTGACTTAGTAGGGTTTGTGCTGGGACGAGGAGCTTGAGGGATTAAATCATACAGAGTCCCGAACTGAGAATAAACCAAGTCCAGATACTAAGCCCAACTGATAGCCTACTCTTTAGTAACAACACCACCCATAGCCACATCAGGGGAAATGGGAGGCAATAAGGATTTCATGATCCAATCAGCTAACAATTGGTCTGGGACAGGAGATTTAATATGTCATCTCTGCCTCCTCCACTCATGAATATGATCTGATATATGCATGGAAGTATTATGATAAAGTGAGGTTAAAATGTATGTACCAGTTTCATAACGAATGGGTAGCTAAAAGTGTGTGAGAAAAACCATTTCCAATGAGTTGAAATCCACAAACGAATGTTGTGGAATCTCAATGTACGACTTAGAAACTATACCGGTTAAAGTCCACTAGAAGAGTCTCAAATGAATGGAATCATCCATCAAGGAGTTATAATAACACCATAGATGGAACGTCATTACACGATTTTTTGGATCTTCTCCCTGCTTCCCATCAAACTTCAGAATGTATGACGGTAATTTAACCAGAATAACAGGCCATGAAGGGTTATGCTGAATGGATGATTAATCAATTTGGAAAAATCAAGAAAGTCCAAAGTTTCCAAGAACGAAATTTGTTAATTAGGTTCGACATACTGGTAGTATTGATAAGGCATTTTCATACCAGTAGGACAAAATGTTGATTGATACACTAGTTGTTGGGGTGGTATATTAGCAGATGATCCTCCCAAAGGGGTTGTACCTCTAGGGGAAGGGCCACCTAAAGGTGGTGGGCCTTTAGGGGGCGGACCTCTAGGTGGCGGTCCTTCAGGTGGTGGTCCCTCCGAAGGTGGACCTCCAGAAGCTGGTCCTCCAGGTGGTGGGCCTCCCGATGGTGGTCCTTTGGGTGATGGTCCTCTTGATGGTGGTTCTTCGGGTGGTGGTACTCCATAAGGTGGACCTCCCTTAGGTTGGCATCCTCCAGGTGGTCCTCTAAAGGGTGTTCCACCATAAGGTGGTCCTCCAGAACCTCTAGCAGTATTCATAGGTATTCGTCCTATCATGGGCATATAGGACCAATTAGGTTTTCCCCAAGGCGTAAACATGTTTTCAGGGTAAGGGATTCCTGAATACATAGTCCCTGTAGATGTAGGTTGATAGGTTACACTACCTACATGTGGTTTATTTCTTGGGTAAGTGTAACCCCAAGAAGGTTGGTTGACCACAGGTTGTACCCATAAGGGTTGAACTGAACTAGAAGGAGGGATTACCATATTGGTATTGGTGGAAGGAACAACCACTGTTGGTTGTCCTACAGCAGGGGTATATCTTGCACTAGAAGTAACTCCACTAACTAATGACACAACTTGTGTTGGGGGTTTCCCCCCAGTGTTAGAAGATACTGATACCACTTGTGTTGGGGGTTTCCCCCCAGTGTTAGAAGATACTGATACCACTTGAGTTGGGGATTTCCCCCTAGTTGTAGAGGATATGGGAGGACTAGAAGCAGACCCCAGATTTGAAACTGCAGGAGTAGGGTTGGAGGTTTGACCTGGATTATGAGCTGTCATACCACGAGCCGGTGATGTTATATTGGAAGATGTTTAAGATTATGAAAGTGAACGATATCCAGAAGGGGTTGTTTCTGAAAGACAGGGTAAAAGAGCAGACATGGGTGCTTTATAAGGAAGAGGCGAAGCGGAGATGTTCGCAAGGTTCTCATGAAAATTTTGTAAATGATAAAAATATGGTTGGAACCTTCTATTCAGTTTCATGTCCCATGAAGCAGTCCTAGGGGTATTAACAAAAGAAGGTCTGGTAACCCCAAATTTAGAAATAGGTTGACCTAAAGAAGTTCTCCAACAGGGAGCATTAGGACCATATTCTACCCTTTCAGTATCATCGGCAGGGTGATCAGGTACCCAATCTGATGAACCAACATGACCTTTCATTGGAAAATGAAAGGCATTTTCAGCTGTAGGAGGCTGTTCGACCAAGGGATTATCATAAGTGGTGAATTCTTCTCCATCTTCCACAAATGGGTTCCCTTTCACATGGGAGTCAGTTGCGGCACCTTGTTTTGTGGCTTCCATTGGGCTTTCTCCTATGATAGGAGGAAAGTTGGGTGGCAAGCCTTGATCTCTTCTGGATGGTCTCAAAGGAAACTCAGCCAGATTGTCGATCACTAAAACCTAACCTAGGGTTTTAAAAACTAGAATCACACACAAAACCACTCCTACGCAAACTATAGGTTACAAGCAAACTTAGGTGATAAGAGGGGTTGATATAAGGCAATTCCTCACTAGGATTCTCAAGATTTTGCAACTCGTGATATACTGCAAGGTCCAATAGTAAAACACGACAAGGAGGATAGGCCATACCCTTTCCTGAATACTTGACTATCTGGATGACACGTGCATAGTAATCTCCGCAAGTGTTGTTCTCGGTGTATTGCGCCAACAAGATGGCCAAAAGGGTTTTTCTCAGATGGTTTAGGGAATCCTAGAAGGGTTTCCCAATATACACAAGGTACATCATAGCTCAAATCCATGTCAGTGCTTTCTAATGCACAACTGTTCAAAAGGGGCCTTCCGATATACAATCAAGTATGTGAAGTACCTTTCTATATACCTCAAGGGTACGTGAAAGGCCATTCGATATACCGACGGTACGTGGAAGAACCACACAGTTCCCGTGATGCAGCGCAAGCAATAGAACGAAAACTCCTATGTTTTAATACGTCGGAACACGTCTCTATCCTATCACTCAAGTTACTACAAATTTTAATTTATAGCTAATGTTAATTTTATCTTGAACGATTAGGTGAATGCATGATGTGTGTACAGAAAAGTAAAACCATGCAATATGAATGTGCGAAATTTTCACTTTATCATTCAAAGTATGCCCTACTTAGAGGAGGGAGAGAGTGATTCAATTCCATTTTTTAAGCAAATAAATCCCAAACAATCATACTGAACTATCTTTCAAACATGAAAACAGGCAACAAAACTTCTAAATCAATCTCTGAAAACAAGAATGAAGTAAGATCTCTTTTCCAAAAAAGAAAGACACTAACACTTAATGGCACACTAAGCACTTTTTAACATTCTTCAAAAAATGAAAAGATCTAACTTATAACTATGATATATATATTTTTTATGAGATAAGAACATATAAAGGAAAAAGAAGAACATGGATGTTTGAAAGCTTGTGAAGCTAATGAAGGCTCCAATGATTCATCTTTATAATACAGCTATGATCAAATCTCAATTTTTTTCTTTGAATCAAAAGCAAAAAGCAGTCTTTCACAAACTTACGAAGAAACAAAAGCAAAAACCAAAAAGCAAAGAATCTGTTTCAACAAATTAAATAATAAAAAGAGATATAACTATATTGACTTCCAAGCACTCCTTTTGAAAATCAAACCCAGGCATACAAGCAGCTAAACAGATAAAAGCAACCTAGCTCTTTGAACGAAAACAAAATAACCCTTTACCACTTTTAGACTTTGAATTTAATAGTCCAGATCTCAAAAGTGAAGCCCGAAAAACACAGAATAGACAGAAAACCTAACTAAGCTTTGAAATCATAGGGGTGTCGAAACCCTACATGGCACCATTTGCAGAAGGTTGGTGATAGAGCATTACCACATGGGCACCGCCTTTTGTCCACTATGATAGAGTGGTGGCACGGCTTAATGTCCACTTCGAAATGGCGGTGGCACCGCCTATTGTTCTCACTGAATGCACGGTGACTCTTGTAGATGCAAAAACAAAAAAGTGGTGAAAAGTAGAAAGTTAAGTGTTGGAATACTGACATCAAATCATGAAATTAATAGGAAAATTAAGTACAGAAAGCAGATGTGTTTCAGATATGAACAGATCTGGTTAAACTTGAACCAAAATATCACTAGAAAGCTAGTATATCCGATCACAAAAAGTTGGAGTTTATATTATAGACAAGAGTTTGAAAACCAAGGAAGATCAGATGTTCTGAATGCTTTCCCTAGTATGGTCACCATATTTGTTGTTAGAAATTTTTACCTCTTGCTGACAAGAGCTATTTCTCTAGGTCTGAATGGTTCATATCTAGAACAAATGAGTGATAACAAGGATGGAAGACTTCCCATAGAGCTTGCAGATATATGGAATGAGTCCTTTGGCTATTTTGTAGTGTGATGTAGTTGTCTCCTATGGTATTAAATCTCCATGGATGTACCTACAAAAACAAATCAGACAAACAAGCAAGACCAAAGGTACCAGAAAATGGTCTACAGTTCTATATTAGTGACTAAGGAATCCAATAATAAAATGAATGATTGCAACATAATATATTTTATGGGAAATGGACCATCTTTGCATTAAAATGAAGAAGAGAGATTACAACCATTGCCTTAGTGTTGTGATGATCCTTCACATGCCATGTCTTGTCCTCAAAATCTCCAACTTGCTCCTTCTATGCTCACCCTAGATTTGGCTGGAACCTCAGTGCATCAGCATAACTTTTCTGTCCCTCAACCATGGGGGATGAGCTAGGTTTTATAGGCCTTGGGAGGATAGGGATGGTTGATAAAATCATGGATGAGGTGGAGGGGAGATCCTATTAGGGGGGATCTCGAGTCTAGGTGGTCCACAAGAGTAGGGACGAGGGTTTCACGAAGTATTCCTTCGAGAAGCTTCGTGAATATTCTCTTTTTCTCTTTTAAACTCGAGCACCGCTTTTCCTCTATGTAGAAAGAGTGTTACCAAGGTGGAACCACTCTTTGATCAAGGGGCATAGGCGGTGGCACTGCTTATCATCAAGAGACAATAGGTGTTACTGAAGAGGGTAACACTTTTTACATTAAAGGTAAAGGTGGTGGTGGACTCAAATATGGAAAATAGGAGTCTGGCCAATGTCCAACTTCACAGTTTGGGAATTAAGGGTAATTTCTGATGTTTTAGGCCTCAACACATGATGGTGACAAGATTTATGTGTAACAAATACCAAGATCCCATTGCTTGTATTGTATCCTTCCAAACATCATGTGTAAAAAATATAGATCATCAAAGTACATAACAAAAGCATACAAATGTACATGAAGAAGTTACCTCATCAAAGAATCATGAAAGTGCGTGTAAATCCAAGTAAGTAGATAATCATGTGCCCCATACACACAAACATCAAGTATTATATCAACTCTACTCCAATAACATAGGCGAGGATCCCATGTCCTATAATGCCGCTCCAAAAGAATGTAAGATGCATCACAAATATCAACCATGTGTTCTTTCATCCAAGAAGTGAATTAATAACCTCCACCAAAATTTGAACCCAGTAAGGAGCAAAGAAAATAAGGAGACTTCAAGTGGCTCAACTAAGTCTCACCAATACACCCATGAATATGTGTATCATCAATAAATAACCAAGGATGTTTCTTCGAATAAGAATGTGCTTCAATCATATATCTCTTGGCCTAAGTATTAAATGAATTTCCTCCAACATCAAATGAACTAAGAAAGGAGCAAGGAAAATCACAGGTCTTCAAGTGAGTCAAGTTAACATCATAGGTGCATCCATGTAGATGTGTATCATCATAAGGTAACAAAGGATGACACTGCAAATGTAAATAACAAGGTGATATAGTAATGTCATCATCAAAAGGGCAGATAGGAGTTTCATACTCCTCATGTGGCACCACAAAAAAAACCTTTCACCCATCATTAGGATGAATTCTACAAAATATGGAAGTGTAGGATGTAGGAGAATGAACCAAGTCACCCAAACGATTAGAAAGTTCAAAATTTTCATCATGTGAAGGATACATAGGGGTAGGATCACGCACCTCCCTCAAAAGTGTGAAACTTTTTGTTGACTAAATTTTCATTGATGCCAATAGGTGTGTGTCGGTGTGTCTTGGTTCCCCTTGAGGATCCCTTCAAGGTTAGAAGTCCGGCAATGTCAAAGGAGACCTTTTTACCTTGTCCAATCCCAATTCTGAAGCCCTTGGATCCCTTGAGACAATGCCAAAAGCCCTATACACCCTTTAGAGCATTTAAATTCCCCTAAGTTGTTTCTATGGTCCCCCAGTTGTTTATTTGGATTCCCTAGTACCAAAACCTATGCCCTAGTACCCTAGAAAGAGTCCTTGGTGGGTTGAATAAGTGTAGAAATCCAAAGAGTTCAAATGACCCATTATGTGGTCATTTGTGAGGTAATGGTACCCTAGGAGAAGTCTAGGTACTCCCACACCTTGGTGGTGTTGGGGTCCTTGATACCCTTGATATGATGAGTATATGGTGGAGCACTAATCCTTTTTGATGTTAAGTATGTGGATGTTAAGACCATTGAATCTAGCATTCATTTGATGATGTCCATTGAATCTTTTGACCTTGGAACTTACGAATAAGGTAACATGGTCTTTGACACCTCTATGTGTGAAATATTTGAAGTCTTGAACACATTGAATAGTTTAAGGGTATTATACCACGAATTTGAAAATAAAACCATCATATGGAGATAGTCCTCTTCAATCCATTTCATTTGATATGTGGAGCAACTTCTAACTCCTTACGATTGAAGAGATATGAATTTTTGAAGTTGGTGTACCCCACCTTTTTGGGTCAACCAACCTAACAAAAGAGAATTTAATTATTTGTAATTTTGAATTGCATGCCGGCCCAGTTTGAGGTACTAGATTTCCTCCACAACCTATATAAATACACTATCAAACATTTCATTTTTTCATCAATCAAGTTTCTATTTGGTATTTCGCAACTCTTGGAGAAAAGTGTGAAACTTTGTGGAGGAAATGTTTTTGGGCATCTTCACTAAAATTGGCATAAATTTCTCATACATAATTGTAATTAAATTTTTTTTGGCATTGGAAAGCTTTTTATGAGGTATATGTGGTGACATGATATAGAGTTTCTTTTGTTTTTTCTATTGTTTCTTCATATTTTGATCTTCAAAAAGTGTAATGATGCTCTGCTATGCACTATTATGTATACTTGATGTTGATGATGCATACACGATGGACACTGAGATGATGATGATGCATATTTGATGATGAATATGCTTACCCTATGACGATGATGCATACCTATGATGATGATGCATGACGATGCATTCCTTATGTTCAGTGTAAGCATAACATAATTATTTTTTTAGTAATTGTGTATGATGAGTTGTACAATGACGTACATGAGCACTGTATGGCAGTGAAATGACTTATCAATATACAATGATGACTTGGCAGTGATCACAGAGTAGAGATTATCAATAGCAAGTTCAATTATTGTTTTTTGAATAGTTCGCAAGTTCAGTCCTCTTTTTCTTCAGGGTGGTAGGGTGGTGCTAGGGCTCACAATCTTGTGAGTTAACTTGTTGTAACATCTTGTCAGTTGTAGCTGTCAAAGCCTAAGGGGTTGTAACCCCTTCCAGTTTTATATGGTAAAGATGTATTATTTTTTTTACCCAAATTGTTGCTGGGTCAAATTTATTTTTAAAAAGGATACCGTGGTTTTACCCCCAGGACTTGGGTTTCCAAGTCAAAAATATAGTGTACTATGCATCTTATTATTTTTGTGTACATTGATGAAATGTTATGATTGGTGATTAGAAACTTGATCTTGATTAAAAAATTTATAACATTGTGCAAATACTGATTCACCCCCGCTCTCAGTATTTCAACACTTTCATCATAGGTTGGTTCCAAGGTAGTGGAATCATGCACTTCTTCAAAAAATGTGTAACCATTATCAAGAGGCAAATCAAGTTCCTCTTCCACCACAACAAGTGATTTCCAACTTGGTTCTCATCAATCTCATATTCAAACACATCAAGCACATACAAATTTCCATGTTTCTCATGATCCATCATGTCGCGAGAATCCTCCAAGCAATCTACCATATGACAATCTGAAACATAGAAGGAGGATCAAGTATCTTACAACCTCTCAAGAAGTTGCTCATTTTGAATTTCGAGCTTATGGATATCCTCATTATAATTCAATTATGCTTCATGTAATCATTCATTAAGATCAACCAAATTGTTTGTATAAAAAATCCAAGACATGAAATTACCTTTGATGTTGCACATTGACCTTTTAATCTTCTCCATGTCTTCAAGGAAGGATGGATCCTCCAATGAAGAAAATATCCAATAAGGATTTGAGGCCAATTCTTGAGTGCCATGGAGTATGATAAAGGACTCGTATATCTTCCTTTAATCTTCAAAGGCCATCCAATGAAGGATGGTTCATGAGAGAGAACCTCCTATTGTTCTTTGCTCTTGGGATCAAATTCACATGGAAGCTCAAGTGGAGATGGGAAAGTTGATATTGGTTCTTCTTTATTTGCTACAAGGTATTCATATTCATGGTCATGAGAATTTTTTATTGCAAAAACATTTCCAAAATTGATCTCTATGTCACCAACATAGAGTTGTGAGCACCCATCAGTAGGTACTCCTTCATAGTTCAAGCATCCGTCAGTAGATGCTCTTTGATCCATGTCCAAAGTGTGGTTAGTATCTTTTGAACTATATTAATCTTCAGAACAGGTGGCAGATTCTTCATTTTTTGATTTTCACAATCCCCATCAGTAAGGATTGCTTGATTCTTTCAGACTCACCTTGGGGTGACTTTCAAACCTCTTCATGGAACTCTTCTTCTGATTGACCACTTGAAGAAATACATGGCTCATGAATCCTCTATATGATTATGGAAGGATGAGGATGCACATATATACCCTACTCATCAATCTTAGCTCCAGGTGGAAAACATTTAGTCCCCACCTTCTTGCACACTTCATTTACCATTTGTGCAATTTTTTCTTTACTATATCTTTCCCATGGGGTCAAGAAAAAGATTCATATTTCAACACTGCAGTATGCTAAAAAAAATACATGGTCTCAATTTATTCTGTTCAATTTATAATCCAATGCACAAAGGTCCATGCTATGATACCACTGTAATATCCCTAATTTGAAAAAATACTCCATTTTGGCCAATTTTCGAGCAAGTTGGACCAATGAAACCAAAATTGTCCAAAATGCTCTCAAATGATTTTGAATATTATATGTAGGGGATTTGGAGGTCTTAATACACCCTGATGCATCCTTGAGACACTTTGACATTCATTAGAAACATTCAGGGTTTGCATTTCTCAAGGAGGAAGGATGGTGAAGAATACTAGGTGAATTCGATGGTTAAAAACCCCACTAGTATAAGAAAATTTTGGCTTCCCAAACACTGTAATACCTTCCCTATTTTCTGATCAAATACCTGGATTTTATAGAGGACCTCAAAGGAAATGAATATTCAGCATTAAATAATGATTTTGGGTCTTCT
Source organism: Pseudotsuga menziesii (assembly GCA_001517045.1). Classification (NCBI taxonomy): domain Eukaryota; kingdom Viridiplantae; phylum Streptophyta; class Pinopsida; order Pinales; family Pinaceae; genus Pseudotsuga; species Pseudotsuga menziesii. Next base: position 233,202 of record LPNX011053071.1, read on the forward strand.
ATAACTCCCAAAAAACAACATGTTGTGAGACATAGAAATTGTGAGAAAATTGTAAAAAATGGACATGAGATTTGTTGCATAATATTTAATAAAAAAACAAAGGGTATGCACATAATATTTTGGTAATAAATATTACATATTATTCAGCTCGAAACATCAGCAAAAACTCAGAAAATTTCTGATTTAAAATAGATACAAAATCACTCCAAAAACTCCAGGTGTAGATAGAGGGGAAACTAGCTTGAACCAATGGTTTGCTTATAATTATTACACGAAAGGTATGGTATTTAGAGCTATGGATTCAATGTGCATATCATTACAGTGATTTAAATAAGATAACATAACCATGGATTCAACAAATCATCCTCCACAATAATACACAACTACGAGTGCTCCATCAATATTAGAATATATACATTGAGAGAAGATTGGGAGAAGAGCTAGTAGGGAAAGGAATTGTAGATGAAGTCGAAATGAAAGGGGACTCAAACCTACATAGAAACATTAATTAATCTCTGATAATAGGTTTGAATTTCCTCTCCTCCAACCAATTTGGACATGGACGTTTCACCTTTGAAATTAGTTCAATGGAAGGGTAGGTAAACACCCACCGTGCAAGGACAAACTAAAGCTCTCCCAAATTACAAAGATGCAAATGAAAAATGAAAAAAATCTTACCCAATTTTACTTGATCCTCTTTTAATAACCAGCTTGGCCTCCTTTACCACCAAGAAACTAAAATTTCCCTCCTCTTGGTTCAATAACGCGAATTAGCGTTAATCTTGGTTGTTGCATTAACCCAAGTGACACTCGTCTTGATTTTTCTTGATCTCCTTCATGAATTTCGACCTGGAATCCTTCATGAAGCTTCCTTGGAAAACACACACCTAATGCTCCATCTTTGGGTCTATTTTTAGCTCTTACATCTCATAAATGCCATATTATTTGTAAGAGAACCTGTCATAAGTGTCATAGTGTTGTCATAGAAATTGTCATTAACTAAAAATAGGCATGTGACTCTTCACCTTCCCCATGAGAGTTACTTATCCCTCCAAATTAGAAATTGAGGATGGTGCCATGTGCAAAGGAGGAACATTCCCTCACATGGACCCTGCATATCCACTTATATGCCCGCAAGTCCAACTAGGACCCCATGCCACTTCATTTTGGAGCAATTAATGATTTTTCCATAATCTATTGGCCTATTTTCCACTATAAATTTAGAATCTTGAATTTGCACGAGAAACTATAGGCCTTGGGGTTAAATATAAATATTTTAATTTTCCCACAGAACCCTTAGGAATTGGATAGGCCAACTTAATTGTTTATCTGAAAATTATTTGATTGGGGAAATTATAGATAATGTCAACATATGCTAGAAGATTTTGCTGCTTTTGGAGGATATGAAGCATATGCTATTCATAAGTTGTTTCAAGGAAAACAATAAGAGAATAGTTTGATTTATTAAGTAGGTTTCACACAATAGTTGTTATGTCTTTCACATCAGTTGAAGTTCTTTCGTGTTCTTCAAGATCCGGTGGCTATTTGGATGGATTTATTTCTTCAAGGGATCCCAAAAATTGCAGCACTGGGAATGATATAAGCTCACTGCATTTAGTGTAAGATGCATATTAAATTTTTATTGCAAAAAAATTATCCTATTTGCACTCTATCATTTAGTTGCATACAAAATGATAATTTTATTATCCAAACACTTATTTGGTTACATTAGAAGTTTCACATCACATGAGCAAGGCACATTTGATCAGAGTAGGAAATGGATATAAATAAGCTTGATGTTGAGCATTTCGATTTCGGTTTGAGATCAATGGATTTTTTTTTCAGGGTATGAAGCAGGCTATTGGAATTTAGTTTTCAGTTTCATTTGGTAATAATGACTCCATTTCCCAATGGAAAGAAAAGCATGGGTGCAAAGTAAAGTCATTTTCCGTTCAGATTGATTGTTTGATTTTCAGTTTCCATTAGATAGCATGAGAAGTTGGTATGTAAGTATGGTTTCAAGAATAAAATTCGATCAAGGCATTGGTCTGCTTGTTCTTAGTGCCGCACAGGGAGAGCACTATCCCTAGATGCAACCAGATGTTGGTACCAAAATATACCCTATCAAAATTTTCAGTTCTCTGCCAAGTTTGGGTCAAATTTGGTTAAGACTCCCATCTTCCTAGATGTTAGTATTAATTTTTTCATTGGCGAATATTTAAATATCTGACAACACATTGACAAAAAAGACTAAAGAAGGTGCTGCCAAAAGTTCATAAAATCTAGTAGCATTTTCGTCAAATCTCTTAGTTTTTTGTGTGAACCTGGCCAGTTCTCTTCATCTCAAACTTTTAACTTGGGGAAGTCTTGATATTTTTCCTTGCTTTTTGTAATCCAAAATTTTAGTTAGTCAAAGTCTAGCTTGCTGTTCAAAATGCCAAATTTTCCCCTTGATAAAACCCAAAGGTTTAAAAGACAAATATTTTTAAAATCATTTTATGATTTTATTAAAATGGGTTATATTATATAAAATAAAAACATTTGGCCATCTCTTATCCGAACCCAATCTTTAATCCTAAATCCAAACTTCAAGTTATATTAAACCAAATGCTAAGCACCCAAGTCCAAATGTCAAGTGAGCCCAGCATCAAAGCCTGCATATGTGGTTTTGTGGACACATAAAACCATGTGCAGAGAAATTAAAATGGTTTTGCAAGAAATGCATTCGAATTCGAGTCATCAGTTTGGGAACCTAGGTGATGAATATATTAAAATGTTTTATTGAAGCATTATATAGATAATTTTTTTTAATTAAGGTGAAGAAGAAATTAATAGAAAATTGATTTGAAAAGTCTTCAAATAATAATAATTTCTAATTATTTTGGTTGTAGATAATTTTATTTATCTGATTAAGAAAAACAACGTGCTGAAACAAAAGATGATTTTCATGGGAATTTCAAATATAGTTTCATATTTGATGGGATAATATGAAATCATTTTTCAAAACCATGAGCAAAACTAGAAATGGTTTATGGTTTCACGAATAGAGAAAATAATTATTTCATTTATCATTATCATGGAAATATCAAGAAGAGTATGATGAAATTTGCAGAGACAGTACAAATTATGGGTATTAAAAATTCCTTATTTTTGGATGACACCAACATTTAAATGATATCTATGTTTATTTTGAGCAAGATTTTAAGGAATTTATGGAGATGTAGATGTAGGGGCAGAAGTTCCAGATTCGCATCATAGGACGAGATCCATATTTTCGTCGTAATTGAATTAATCGTAGGCACAATATAAATATTAATCAAAGCCATTCCATATTCAATGGAGGAGGAAACGACTAAAACAATTTCATATCTTTTGCAATAGAATTCAATGTGCTATGTATTTTTGGTCGTTTTCATATAATGTTTTTCTTATCTGCTTCAATTTCTGGGCTACGATCTCAGATATTCCTATAGTTATTATCATATGAATTAAATTTACTCCTGAAAAACGTGCAATCGATCACAAGTGTGACCTCCTATAAAAAAAAAATAGCGACTTGGAATGTAAACGAGGGGCATTCAGTTCCGAGGCAGGCAAGAGAGAGAGATTGACTTTGGGACAACATATTTTCTCCCTGTCATTGTAAACCTGTGGCAAATTGTTTTTGTAATGTTTTATTTATCAGAGATTTAACTTATAGTTGTATTATCGGTGTTTATAACCTTTATTTTCACTCCTTTCTTGAATGAATATTATATATAGAGAGTATCAATAGTTATCTATGAAATGAATATTACATATATTGAGTATCAATAATTATCCATGAATTGTAGATTTTGAGCAGTAAAATATTTGTTTGTTGTGATTACCTATAGCCCATGTGTTTTGTTGAACTATTCTTCAATGCATTCTCCTGAAAGTATTTCCATTAAGTGGATACTCCATCTCATGAATGTGCAATATTGAGCTAGTATAGGTCTCCTTATGATTCATGTTTGTTTCCTTGTTCTTCAATATTTCATCGTGCCAACTACCACTGTTTGATATTTGTCTTGAATGCCTCTAATTTGAGAAATGTAACAGAGACTCCATGCCCAATGGTTTTGATTTGTGATTTGCATGTGTTTTCAACTAAGCTTACCACTTTCTCTTTCCTAATTTTGTCTAGCTGATCCATCCATCAACACATAAATCAATATAATCAATCAAATAAATCAAGATGTGCTTAGCATCTCCTCTTTGCAGTTAAAGTGCCATCTTTTAGCACTAACAATACCCATCTACCCATCCTAAGGTAAACCTTGGGTTGAACCTGATGGTAATGATGTAGATATAAGACGCTTGTACCAATTAATACAAATTAATGAAGACTCGATCGAGCCTAATGAAAGTGGGTAACTCCATCTAGGATTCCCCATGTCGATTGTACAAAATTCATATTCAAAGTTATATGACTAGCATATTGAAAATTATGAAGCCGAAGCAAGAGAATGCTGGGATGGACAATCGAAGCTATTCCCCAACATTATCTGCAAAAATGTTTTGCTATCTCTATGATCCCGAAAGTATTTGAAAAGAAATCCAAGGAATATCAAAATTTGGTGCAGACTAGAAATGAACTAACCAATATACTACCACTTCGGTATAAAGAACAAGAGTCGCCATTTAGTGACGTCGAGAAATTTTAAAAAATGTGGGAGAGAAGGAACAATTATAAAGTTTAGTTGAAACCTTCACTAGTCAAGCCGCTTGTTGGTGGGACACCCATCAGTCTTGTCTGCAAACTTGGACAAAAGAATCCACTTACTTCATTGAACTCTTTGGAGGAAAGAATATGATAACACAAGCATAAATTGCTAAGTTTACACAAGGACAAAATCTAGTTGATCATATCAACACCTATGAGAAAGAATGTAAAAGGTTTGGATACTATGATGAACAAGCGTGGCCACATATGTTTTCAAACACACTAGACGACCTAATTAGTAAATGGTACAAAATCAAAGAAGCATGGTGAGAAACATTTAATTGACAGTCTCTTAAAGAAAATTGTATTAAACATTTTTCATTTACTCCCATGAGAAACATCTTAAATATGTTCATGAGATTCAAACTTCTATTAAAGTGTAAGAATGATTAGTTGGTATAGTAATAACTACATTGAATCATCAACTGAGCTTGACCTGTAATAATGTGACAACCGACCAAAAGCAGCAGTTTGTCTCCTAACTTGCCCTAGGAAAAAGTTTAAAATGAAAGAAATGCCACCCTAACATAGTCTACCAAACCAAGTCAGTCATGTAAGTGTTTATTGAAGCTAAGGAATAAGATGGACACAAGATGGAGAGCTCATACAAAAGGACTTTCCCCCATATTTTATAGATTTTGAAGAAGGAGCATATTGTATCGATGAATCAAAAGCACCTGAATGGATGGATGCAAAAATTAAGACAAAAGAAGTCAACATTTTTATCAACGACATACCTAAGTTACCTAAGAAGATGACATTTTTATCAACGACATATCGATGAAACTATTGATAAACATAAAGAAGTGTATCTTTGCAAGAACTATTGGAATACTTTTTGGGTCATGTTATCCGCAAAGAAGGAATTGAGATCAATTTTGTAAAGAGAAAATTTATCCTCAACCTAAAACCTCCTTGAACCCTAAGCAAGTCATAATACTTCTAGGACATACATAATATTATAAAAAATTTACTCGACATTATTCAGACATGACATTTTTGTTGGAATAGCTTCTTAAAATAAATGTCGAGTTTATATGGATGCAAGAATGTGAAAAATCGTTTGAGTTTCTTAAACACAAATTGGTTGAAGCCCCTATCCTCTAATTTACAAATTGGTTTAACAAATTTCATGTGCACATCGATGCTACAGGTGTTGCAATCGGTGCAGTACCGACCCAATGAGCCAAAGACGAGATCAACTATCCAAATGTTTATGACAATCAAAAGTTAAATAAAACTTAGAATAACTACTCAACTACATCTAGGGAAGGACTAGGTATGTTTTTTGCTCTACAAAACATCTTCATTATTTATTAGCTAACCCATTTATATTTTTTATAGATCATCAAACTTTAAAATATTTAGTTAGTAAACCTTTGCATCATGGAAATATTCTGATGGATTCTACTATTCCAAGAATTTGAATTTGAGATAATAGTATGATCTGGTAAGTTCAATGTCAGACTTGATCATATGTCCCATATAGAAATAAAGGAAAACTTTGTTGGAGAATAAGACAAATTACCTAATGTACACCTTTTCAGAGTCGAATCCCTTTCAATTGAACTAGCAAATATAACACAATTCTCGCAGGAAGGACAAGCTTTGGAAGGGATATTCGAGAAAAATAAGAAAATATTAGCTATGAAAGTTGCACCATACACTTTAATCAATGGATTCATGTTGATAGGGGTTTGGGGTAAGTGAGTTGTACTGCGTCGCGGAGGTTGCGTAAGCTCACGCGACACCGCGGAAGCCAAATATAGCGTGGTGGGTGAAAAATAAACCACTTTTGAATATTTTATGCATATTTTTGTATCGGTTGACCATATTTTGTGGATATAGGTCATTAATGGTTAAATCAGTTAGTAGTTAGTTAGAAGTGGACCTTGAATGTAAATGCGCAAGCCTATATATAGATTAGAATTGCAATTGTAAAGAGATATCAAGAGGTGTATGAGATGTGTATGAGATGAGATTGAAGTGAGAGATTGAGTCTTTTGGTGATTTGTGAGCGACTCAATGGATTTATCTTTCTCTTGTTGTGGAGAAAGAATACTATTATTTTGGATCTATTGCAATGAAAGTAATATGATACAACGAATATTGAGCTGAATCACTGTTGTCCTTGTTCCTCTTGCATATGCTGCGATGTCTTTTCTTGTCTTTATTTGCTGCGATGGCTCTATTTTATGAATGAGGTACGCAATACCTGCTGCGATGTATTTTCCTATATTTTATATTTTATTAATGATGAATGCCATACTGCTGCGATGAATAGTTGAATGATGCGATCTGTTAGATCTGTGATAGACAAGATAGATCTGCAATGAATACTGCGATATCAGATAAATGGTTCTGCTAGATCTGATACTTATGTCGATATATCGTTAATGCCCCGATCCTCCTCCTTACTGTCAAAAACATGGTTCTGACAGCTCTCCCTCAAACATCTTGGGTGAGACTTCATCCGCTCTGCGGGTGTTTCCAGGTAGGGTAAAACTTGTTTGGGCCAGTGCTCAAGGAGATCGCACTGGTTAGGCATCGACAGAGTGAGAACCCCTACTGACGAGGCTTTGTTGGTGGGTTTTTGCCAACAAATGGTTTCATTGCTGAGACCTCGTTGTGACTGAAGAGGAGGATATGTTGTGGCATCCGACGAAACTGGAGATCCAAGATTGGTTCGACCTAAGACTGCAAGAGTTTGCTGAAGCCGAGAATCAGAATCCAAAGTTGACGATAGACACATGGTTGGAGAGATAAATTCATGATGGTCCTCACAAATGGTTTTTTTTGGAGTTTCCTGTCATACTCTATGAGTGGCTAGCACGATTCACCTACAAGAAGTGCAACTTGCAGGGAGGAGAGCTGACGTCCTGGACCCCCGAGCTAATTCAAGAACTACAGGAAACTGACAATAAGGCATCGCGAGCTGTCAAAGTCTGGTTGGACAGTATTATGGAAGGATACATTACTGAGTTCATGGTTGATACCAACAATTCACACAACGAAGTAGAACGGGAATTTTTCAACGGACCACGAGATAAGTTCTTGTTGTCTCTGCAATTGTCAATCAAGATGCTTGTTTGTGAAAAGGGCATACTAAAGATGCACCTCGACTAGTAAATCTTTGGTGTGCAGAGGCTGTGAACACCGTGATAGAAGGGGGGCGATGAATGGAAAGTTAAGGGGTAGATGGGTGTAAGTTTTGATGAAACTATGAGGGCAGCCCAGGAAGAGAGTGGTTGTACAAGGGGAGGAGTAAGGTTTCGAGCAGAGAAGAGGCAGAGGATAGGAGATCCTGCTACGATCGGAATGCAAGACCGCAAAGGAAAGCCACATGGGGCGAAGCAACCCTACGATGATGAAGAGGATGAGCAGACCTAGGCTATGCCCAGGGTGGCAGCAAGGTCAAACCCTGGTAGCAATGTGTCCACACCTCTGTGCACTACTCCACCATCAGGAAAATATATGCAATCTACGTCGATGTGTCCGACGTGCCAAGCGACATCTAGTAGTAAAGAAGCATCTACAGGAAGAAGGTATAGGATGGCCAGAAAGGATATGAAGCTACTTACGTTCCATGGAAAAGACATTGATGACCCAGATCAATATTTGTTCTTATGTGAGACAGTCTAGATTTCTAGATAGACTACCGACGAGGATGTAAAGAAAGGCCAATTAGCGACCACCCTTCGGGTTCGTGCGCTCGATTGGTACATGAGATTCATATAGGTACCATAGGGGACTGCGATGAAGAGTTTGGACAATATTTGGAAGGGGCTGCTTGAAGAATTCAAGAAACCAAAATCTAAATCCTAGTACATTACAGAGCTGAAAGAAATCAAACAATTCCCTAATGAGATAGTTTGGGATTGTGATTAGAGGTTTAAGATGCTGATGGCATAGTTCAACTTTGATATGAGTGACGTCCAACATAAAAAATGGTTCATTGTGGCATTGGTCCCTCATATATGACACCCATTAATGCAGCAAAATATCACGACACAAAGTGAGGCTCTGGAAATTGCGATGAAGCTGAAAGCTTCACCTATTGGAGAAACTGCTATTGGCATGAACCAAATCCAGGTGTAGCTAGCAAACACGACGATTCAACTACAGGATATCAAGAAGGTGAAAAATGAACATGATGACTTGTGGTGCACTCGGTGTCACATGGATGGACAGATGAAAGATACTTGTCCTTCTTTTCAGAATTATCTACTCTCAAGAGCACCGAACCCGTTGAGTTGCGGTAGTGTGCCGTGGTGTCACATATGCCAAGTGTATGGGAACCGACATGAATATTATAACTACATGCAGAAAATGGTTATGAATCCATCAAGCTTATATCTCACCTTCTGTCGCTCAGTTGGGCACGAGGATAAGGTTTGTCGAGCTTACGATTTTCTTCAAGAGCAGACCTATGATGCATATTTTGTGAAAGGTGAAGATCCTCACATGGTGTAGCAGTCATAGGTGATACATCCACCACCTCAAGTCTAGTACACATTTCCATCGTAGATGCAGTTTATTCCATCGCAACCACAAACGCAGGTTGCACCTCAATCGCAGTTTGCATCAAGACCGCAATACACGCAAACCCCAACGGCTCCACCACAACAATAGTATGTACAGGCAATGCACTATGTTCAGCAACAACCAAATCTTGACAACAAAAAATGGCACAACCCCAGTATCAACAGCAGGTAGCTCAACCACAATATGAATAGCAAGGAGGATACCATGGAGGATTTGGATTCAGGGGAAGAGGAGGTTTCGGCCATGGAGGAGGACTAGGTCATGCATCAATCCAGTGTTATAACTGTGGGACATTTGGCCACTATCAGAGAGATTGTCCCCATTTTCAATGCATGTACTGTGCAGTGAATGATCATACTATTGAAAATTGTCCTCAGTTAATTGCGAGATGGTAGGCCGACAATGTTTCACTGTTACAGAATCAGAATCAGTTCCAGGCCCATAATCAAATACAGAATTAGAAGCAACTGTAGAATCAAGGGAAGTCCCAAATTCTAGTACAAAATCAGAATATCAATCAGCCTATGAACCCACTGGTGAACTAGAATCCACCACCGAATCAGCCTCCGCCGTAGAACCAGAATTAAGGGTCGACGGTTGTGACCATTCTAGCAGAACCGTGGACAGAGGATGTTGATGTCGGGATTGTTACTCAAGGAGGCACGAAGACTGGAGAAGATGGACCGTGACCACAAGTGCAATTGGATGGAAAGAAGAAAGCATAGTTTGATATCGCGACTGAGAGAGATGCCTTTTTCGAAGCTCACAAGGTGCTTGGAAGAAATCCTAGTACGACACCTATTTTTGGCATGCCTTTTGATTTTGATTCTTCGTTAGAAGCTAGACCATCGTGATGGTATGGTACATTACAATAGTTATTCAAGAGTTGTTTATCCCCAGAAAAAGATCCCGATGGTCTGGTTGAGATTGAGATGTTGCTGCACCGACCAGATAGAGAGTTGCAGGAATCTGCGGTGAATTCTTTACAGAGGAAAAAGATGGGAAAAGAAATGCGGATGAACATCCAGATTTGGGACTACGAAGTTGATTCCATTATTCTGGATCTTGGGTTAGATGTGAACATACTGACAAAACAAACGTGGCATAATATGGGGGAGCTGAAGCTTGGTTGGTCCCTAGTGCAACTGAGATTAGCTAATCAGGTCAAAGTTCAATCGATCTGAGGTGTGTCGAATTTGGTTGTCGATGTCAAAGTTATGAGGACTCGGGCTAATTTTGATGTAATCGAAGTCGTTGATGGAGGGGGCTCCTATCTCGCACTACTAGGGATTGGATGGGCCAACAATAGCATGTTCGTGTTAAATTTTAAGAAGCAGTTGATGACATTTGACAACCGGGACATCTAAGTCATTTCCTCGATGGATCCAAATGAAGGAAGGATATATATTGAACCAGTCAAAGATGAAGTCGTGAGAGGATGGGATCACGTTTACAATATCTCTAAGGATTACATCCATCTTACTACCAACATAGAACTCGATTGGCGCAGCACTAGCTCTGCATCCTCATATTATGATGATGCGCTGGAAAATTGGCAAAACTAGATGCATGAAGTATCACTCAGAAAATGTGGGATAATCACATAGTCGCTGCACTGTGTCGCGACTGAGATCGTTGAGTTTCCAAAATACAAAGGACTATCAGAACTATCTGGTTTCCTCAATGAGTTTGAAGCAAAGATATCTAAGCCTCAGTGCTTGTTGGCATTAAGAGATGCATTAAAGGCCACTCCAACATGCTGGTGGGAAGTTCATAAGGAAACCATTCATGAATGGCCACAGTGTCAATGGTTGATGACTGTGCACTTCGGCAATATGGAGGTATATCACACTGGGAGGTATGATGACCAGAATAACCCTTGTAGTCATCTAAGGGAATGCTAGACGCCGTGGGAATCGGACCCAAGGATGAGTGGATCCATGCTTTTATTCACACATTGTATGAAATGCCAAGGTCTTGGTACATATCAACCGAGCTGCGTATAGAAATTACCACTTGGGAGGAGCTGACTGTTTGCTTTGTGCATACCTTCGGCTTTGCAGATACTAACATAGAAGTTAACAATGCGCTACAGATAATTCAGGATGTAGTTTTGAAAGTGGTCCCAGTCGCATATCCTATGGACCCACATGCGTATTGCCACATGCAATCAATGATGGAATGCTACAACCTCTCTAGCGAGCCAGAAGACGATGATGAGTTGCGCAACATTGATATTCCAGAAACTGAAGGAAGTCAGGATGTCACACCACCAGATGTGCCGACGGATCCCATGACCCAACCATTGAAGATTAAGAAAGTTAATATTGGGACAATGAAGAATCCAAAATTTGCCAATATTGGGGACTACTGCAATGAGGAGACCATGGTAAAGATCACAGATCTATTGCATGAGTTTCAAGACATGTTCCCAACAAAATTCTCAGAAATGAAGGGGATATTGGGTGACCTAGGGGAAATGAAAATCTCGTTAAAACCAGATGCAAAACCAGTGCGATAAAAGCCATACTGTTTGAATCCATGATATAAAGAAAGGGTCAAGGCTGAACTTGATCGGATGCTAGATGCAGGGATTATTGAGCCTATTGAAGAATCATAATGGATAAGTCCTATGGTGGTTCAAGAAAAAAAATGGGGAAATCTGAATCTATGTCAATCTGAGGAAGCTGAATGATGCTTGCATGTACGATCCATTTCCAACACCATTTACAGATGAGATTCTTGAGGGAGTAGGCGGTCAAGAAATGTAGTTCTTCATAGATGGATTTTCTAGGTATCACCAGATAAGAATTGCAGAGGAAGACCGCCACAAAACCAAATTTGTCACTGAATGGGGTTGCTTTCAGTACACAGTAATGCCCTTCGTGATGAAGAATGTGCCTATGGTATTCTCTCGGGTTGTCATCGCTGTATTTAAAGACTTTATTCAGAAGTTTCTACAAGTATATATGGATGACTAGACAGTCTACAGATTGATCAAGGATCACTTAGCAAACCTTTGCTTGATGCTGGAGAGGTGTCGACAACATCATATCACATTGAATTCAAAGAAGTGCATCTTCTGTGCGCCATTCGGGATACTGTTGGGTCATATTGTTTGTAAGTAAGGGATTTTGGTTGATCTAGCAAATATTGCACTCATTCTGAGCCTGCCACCACCTACTAATACGAAGATGCTTCGCACGACACTAGGATATACTAGGTACTATCACAAGTTTATCCGTGGTTATGATGCAATTACTGTGCCCATGGAGAAATTGTAAAGAAGGATGCTGCATTCATATGGTGCCAGGAATGTCAAAGTAGCTTCGATACATTGAATGCTAAGATGGCTTCACCACCCATACTTGTGTTCCTCGATTGGACCAAGGAGTTTCATGTCCATGTCGATGCCTCATCTATTGCACTGGGAGTGGTACTCGTGCAACTAGGAGAAGGAGATCTGTATCATCCGATCGCCTTTGCTAGCAGAAAGTTATCCTTTGCAGAGAAGAATTACACAACCATAGAAAGAGAGGGGTTGGTGATGGTATATGCGCTAAATAAATTCACACATTATCTCTTGGGAGGTCACTTCAAGATGTTCACTGACTATTTAGCTTTGAAGTATCTGGTGAATACGCCTGTGTTGGGGGGGAAGATCTATTGCTGGCTACTTCTCTTTCAGGAATTTGATTTAGAAATAATTGTGAAACTAGGATTCCTGAATGCTGGTCCTAATCATCTATCCTGTATTGAGATAGGTGAAGAGCCCACCAATATTGATGAGGGATTTCCGGATGCACAATCGTTTCGAGTTGATATCACAGATGACCATTATGCACCTATAATTCGGTTCTTGGCAACTGGAGTTGCACTGGAGGAGATGATGACCAGTAAAAAGAAGCATTTGGTAGTGAAGGCTTGTGATTTCCAGATGATCGCAGGACAAATATACAATCTTGGACCTGATGAGATCCTGCGACGGTGCATTCTACCTCATGAACAAGGGAAAATTATGGAAGAGGCACATGAAGGAGTTACGGGTGGACATTATGGAGGAAGGGATATTGCACGTAAGGTACTACGTACTAGGCTATGGTGGCCTACATTGCATAATGATGCCACAAATTATGCATGGAGCTGCGATGCTTGTCAACGTGTCGGAAACCATCACGACGAGATGAGATGCCACTTGTACCACAAGTAACTTTACAATCTTTTGATAAATGGGTGGTGGTCTTTGTGGGTCCAATAAACCCGTTAGGGAAGCGAACCGGTGCGCGCTACATAATCACAACAACTGACTATCTGACAAGGTGGGTAGAGGACGCACCAGTTGTGGATTGCACCGCTATGATAACAACAAAGTTCATCTTTAAAAAACTCGTGACGTGGTTCAAATGCCCTAGGGTATTGATGAGCGACCAGGGTAGCCACTTTATCAACCGCATAGTAAAAGCACTAACATAGGAGTTACAGGTGCAACATAAGAAAAGCACCCCATATCATCCACATGCAAATGGAATTGTAGAAGCGTTCAAAAAAATCATGGAAAACGCGCTGACAAAGGTATGTAATGCTAAACGAGATGACTGGGATTTAAATATCCCTACGGTACTATGGGCATATCGCACCACTTGCAAAAGGCTTATATTGTAGATGCTGTTCAAACTGGGATATGGGAAAGAGGCAATTATGCCTATGGAGTACATTATTCCTAGTCTGTGCATCGCCGTAGCAACCGGCATGGGCGACGAAGAGGCACTTGAGGAGTGAGAAATGGAACTACTTCAAATGGAAGAGGACCGCTTCATCGCGGGCTTCCAACAGTGTGTCGAGAAGGATCAACAATAGGCGTGGCATGATCGCCACATTTAAAACAAAAAATTTTCCCAAGGAGATTTGGTGCTGTTATATGACAACAAGTTCATAAAGCATCCAGGTAAGTTACAAATGCACTGGTTAGGCCCGTATCATTGTTCATTCAATTACTTCTGGGGGTGCAGTTTAGTTGTAGCAGTTAGATGTAGCGATGCTGCTAAAGCTCATGAATGGTAGCTGCTTGAAGCCCTATAGGATAAGGGTGGAAGGGTGCACTATCTAAAGCATTGCAAAAAAAAAAAAAACACAGTGGGCCCATGAGTGGGGGCTATATTAGGTTAAAGGGTAGGTGATTCAGCAGAGAATAGCCAATTAGTCATGGAAAACGGTTGTGCTGAAACAAGGGGGTGTGAAAGACAAAAGGTTGCGTGTCAGTAGGAGGCTACGCTGAGGGAAGAGGGCTGCAACAAGGTGGTCTATCGATACAAGGGGGTGTGACAGACAAAAGGTTGCGCATCAGCAGTAGGCTACGCTAAGAAGATAGGGTCACGACATGAAAAAGGGATGGGGTTACCCAGGATATACAGAGTGGCTCACAGTGTACGGGAGATTCCATGATGGTGACTAGATGTCACATCAATACTCAATAATGAATTTCAAAAAATGAAACAATGCCATGGCTGATGTCATAGTTAATGATAGCAGATTCGAAAGGCAGGGTGGAAAAATCGACGACATGGTTGATGTCATAATTTAATGATAGCAAATATAAATGGCAGGATGGTAGAATCGACAACATATTTAGCACATGCATGAAGGATCCAGTCATAATGATGAACCCAAGTGAGTCATGATGGAATCTCAATCGAAGTTGGTGTTATAAGCTGAGAACCGGTAGCTGTATGCACCCCATTAGGAAGTGCTGCAGTGAGAAAAGTTGTAGAAGAATTGGTGTGGGTTGTTGAAAGAAGATCCACTGTGTAAGGTAGTAGTGGTCGAAGGGGCAATGTAGACCTCCCTAGATACAGGGAATCATATGAGTGAGAATGCTGTCTCAGCAGATATTGATGAACAAGTTGTGAGTACGCGGGTTAGTTTGGTAGAGATAGAAGTATTTGGCGAAGTCATCCTTGGCTATGTTTCTTACAGTCGGTTTGAGGTTTCGATTTAGACGCCCATGAGGAATCCGGAGGGGACCAGAATTCCTGCTGCATTTGACTAAGTCTGCAGGAATAGGGAACTGGGTCCTTAAGCAGCGCCGGATGAACCTGGAATGACCAAGTGGATAGATGTGAGTTGAGACTGAATGCAAGGAAGGACCAAGTGGTCAGATGCAGGGATCCATATTGGGTCGACAGACATTTTTTTTGAAGGACAACAACAAATGGATAATGATGTAGTATTCATAGAAGCTGGAGCACGATGGCATTGCCGGTTACACAAGTCTAGAAGGTTGCTAAGGTCTGTTGCAGTTGACATTGAAGGAAGCAGTTGCGGCCAAACTGTGAGTTGGAAAATATGAAAACAGTCACACACTGATACATATGTGACAGTTTCTTCTCTTCAGGATCGCAGAAGACACCATGGCTAGCTGACGTGGCTCAAGGACGAGCCACAAGACTGTGTTGGGGGAATGTTGGCAGGGGTTTGGGGTAAGTGAGTTGTGCAGTGCTGCAGAGGTTGCACAAGCTCACATGACACCATGCAAGCCAAAGATAGCGCGATGGGTGAAAAATAAACCACTTTTGAATATTTTATGCATATTTTTGTATCGGTTGACCATATTTTGTGGATATAGGTCATTAGTGGTTAAATCAGTTAGAAGTTATTTAGAAGTGGACCTTGAATGTAAAGGGGAAAGTCTATATATAGATTAGAATTGCAATTGTAAAGAGATATCAAGAGTTGTATGAGATGTGTATGAGATGAGACTGAAGTGAGAGATTGAGACTTTTGGTGATTTGTGAGCGACTCTGTGGATTGATCTTTCTCTTGCTGTGGAGAAAGAAGACTGTTATTTTGGATTTGTTGCAATGAAAGTAATATGATACGATGGATGTTGAGCTGAATCACTGTTGTCCTTATTCCTCTTGCATATGATGCGATGTCTTTTCCTGTATTTATTTGATGCGATGGCTCTATTTTATGAATGAGGAATGTAATACTGCTTTGATGTCTTTTCCTGGATTTTCTATTTTATGAATGATGAATGCCATACTGCTGCGATGAATTGTTGAATGATGCAATATGTTAAGTCTGTGATAGACAAGATAGATCTGTGATGAATACTACGATATTAGATAAATGGTTTTGCTATATCTGATAGTTATGCCGATAGATCATTGATGCCTCGATCCTGCTCCTTACTGCTGGAAACATGGTTCCAACAGCTCTCCCTCGAACATCTCGGGTGAGAATTCATCCACTCTATGGGTGTTTCCAGGTAGGGTAAAACCTTTCTGGGCTGGTGCTCGGGGAGATCGCGTTGTTTGGGCGTCGACAGAGTGAGAACCCCTATCGACGAGGATTTGTTGTTGGATTTTTTCCAACAATTCCTATACAAATTAGGACTAGATGAAAAAACTTCGTTAGTGTGTTCTTGATCATGAGAAAGTCTCCACCATCAACAAAGAAGATTCAGTACTAGGTGGGTGACATTTTCAAAATAACATGATTGCCAAAAATATACTGCAAGTTGGACTATGGTGTCCAACTCTCAATAAAGATTGTAAGAATTTTATCTGTAAATGGGATAAGTGCTATAGAATAGGCCAACCAATGCGACAAAATGAACTGGCATTAATATTGGTTAAACCAAGTCTCACATTTGAAATATGGGCCATCGATTTTCTCAATCCATTCCTAGTGACTAGATGATAAATAGGCTCCTAATACATCATAACTGTAGTCGGATACATCACCAAATAAGGATAAGCAGAACCTGTTGAAGCATGTACAAGTGAAATAGCAACAAAGTTCATTTACTTAAACATTGCTACCATATTCTAATGTCCCCTCACTCTAATCAGTGACAAAGGAACACATTTTATTAATAAAACCATATCGGCATTACTCAAGGAATTCATGATAGACCATCATAATATTTCAACATACATCCCCCTCATTGAATGATGCTATAGAAGCATTTAATAAGACACTTACTAAAGGATTAACAAACATTTGTAACTTTGACAAGGACAGTAGGGATGAAAAAATTATGGCCATCCTATGGGATTACCGAACAACATATAAGAGATCGACGAGTCATACTCCATTCAATTTAGTCTATTGACAAGAAGCAATTGTGCTTTTGCAGTTCTAATAATAAGGCCCAATAATTACACAAGTATTAAATTTGTTCACTACACAAGATACTCAAGAAATTTTATTTGAGCTGCATAAACTAGATGAGCATATATTAGTGGCTATACATCACTAGGAAGTACAAAAATAAAATAGAAAGCTTGGCATGACAAAAATACTAAGAACAAAGACATTTCAGTCATATGCCTAGATATCTTATATGATAGCAGGATAAAAGGGAAACTAAGGAATTTAGATACTGAATGGTTGGTTCCATACATGTTTAAAGAAATGAACTACAATGGATCAATGCGATAAAAATGGTTCAAGGTCAAGTGTCACGTACTCATACCCCATTATCATGTGGAATTAGAAATTTCATCGAGAGCCTTTACTGCTTATCGAAACAAGGGCATGGTCATGACCACATCTCGACATTTCCAATACTGTCCCGCTCCCTCCTATCCTACATTGCTCAGTTTAACGAATTGAAAGGAAATATCTTAGAGGAGATTGGACGACGGCGAGAAAATCTGACGGAAAACAACGATCCTAAATGATCCCATGGATGGAACCGAATCAACGGCTCATAATAAACCCACAAAAATCAACAGTGAGGAAAGCCCGAGTTGCGGGGTCAGGAGTTACAAAAATTGCAATCTCACTTCTTGCAACCCGCATCCTGCATCGGAGACAGATCAATGGTAGACAATCATCCCGTGAAGATCGATGGTGTAGAATATTTGACTTGTGGGATTGGGAATGTGCAAGTCATGACACCGTGATTCCGCATCCCGCATCCTGCATCCCACAAGTTGTGGAAAGGAATTTGCAGAGGGAAAATTGTGGATACCACGATATGAGAATACAACATTCCACATCCCGCATCCCACATCCCGCAAGCTGCGTAAATAGTGATTTCTAGCAGGAAACTCAACTTTTTCGCTGAAGTCTTGGATCAATCTGATCCTTCAGGCCATTACTGATCTGGACGATCTACCCTGCAACTTAATTCGAAATATATTGATGGAAAACATACAAATATGATTATAATTGCAGTTATTCAAAGGAACAATGCATCAATTCAACACAACAACATGTTCATCACTTTCCATCAAGCAATTTGCAAAACAAGGAATACAATTGCAGATAATAACATAGACAAGAACACTCATGCTGAATAGAATTTGTCCCACAACCGGCTATGTAGCTACAACGTTCCTCCCAACCATAGGCCAGTGTGCTCCTTAATCTCTCAACAACACTGCCACCCCCGAGCTGGGCATGATTTCCTCAAGGGATAAGGGAACACTAGCAGATTCATACATAGCCACGGTGAAATAACACTCAACCAAGCCAACACAGTTGGGTTTATGAGGCTGTAGGGTAAAACATTCCAAAATTTGGGTTTCACAAGCCACTCTACCAAGCCAACATTCACCTTTAAGGACCAGTCAAGCCAACATATGGGTTTATCAGACTGTTCACAGTCAAGCCATCTCAATGCTGGGTTTATCAGGCTAACTTGCCAAGCAAACATTTGTAGTTAGGTTTATCAAACTGTCCAACCAAAGGTTACTCAACCGGTCAAACACAACAAGACATAGGCAAGCCAACAGATGGGTTTATCAGCCTACCAGCCAAGCCATCTTCCTAGTTGGGTTTATCAGGCTTCTAAGGAAATGGGAAGGAAGAACTGCTAAGCTAGTGAGCTCATCTACAGAGCTAAGAAAAACTTCATAAGACCTATTCGGCCTGGCTTCCCCACTGCCTACACACCCAACACAAGGAAGTGTCCTCTTCTCTGCTCCACAGTCCCTTAGGCTACACCTTCCCTTCCAGTGCTCTTCAGGATGTGCATAGCAGGTTCACCAACCACTCTTATCTTATTGTGAGGTTCCACACTAGGTTTATCATGCACATTCTATGTCTCTCCCATTTCGAAGTCTTTACATAGTTCCGACTCGAACCAGGGTGCACAATACAACAACCACAGGGAGACTCTACAACACATGCTTACTCTGGAACATGAGTAACAGGGTCTCATACACTCTGTAGTTTAAGATAACACCGTGACACAACAATCACAATATTTCCAAGGGAAAAAAACTCGCAAAACACGAAGTATACACACAGGAAGAGATCTGTTGCTACCACAATGTCACTCTCCTGGGAAACGAAGATGGAGGTGAATGAATGACGGACCAGGACATCCTGCATCTCTCAAAACATGAGAGTAAATCCAAAACATGAATGTGTGGGTCAAAACTGGCATATGGTTCTGGTGTTTTCTTGTCCATGCAAGAAAAACATGACATTCCAAAACTGGGTGCTCTGCCCAATTCAAAATTTCCCATACTCTTCCCCTTCCAAGCAATAACTGCCTCAACCACCTTCTGGTAGAATAAATGGTTCGGAAGAGAAGAAAATAAAGAGGGTAGTTGACAGATCTAATGGGTTCTCCCCATGACACATGGCTTTTCCCCAAACTGGCTCAAGGTTAACATTCCCACCACCTTATCCTTAGGAAAATCATGCCCCCATCTAATTATTCATTGCATTGACATAGCTGGCTGTGGGTTTTCATTAATTTGCATATTTACATGATGTTTACAAACGTGCTTGAATTAGCACAAAAACCATAGGCATCAACCATCATTGCCTATATACCAAACATTAATCAATGACAGGGCCTTCGCCTTGAGCTCTTTGTCATGATTCGATATAATGTTTACATCATATACATTAATGCAATGGGGTCAAAACCGGGATGTTACATTCCCCTCTCCCTTCAATAGCACTATCCTTAGTGCTTACAAAATTGAACAAAATGCTACACTGGCATCACCTCAGTGTTCCACAGAATTGAACAAAAACGGATGTGCCAATTGCATAGCATCCTCCAGCTCCCACGTAGCCTCTTTACGACTGTAGTGCTCCCATTGCACCTTTACCTATCCTATGGCTCGGTTCCAGAGCATGGTAAACTTCTTATTGAGGATGCACATTGGCTCGATTCGAAACTCTCCCTTGGGTTCCACCTGAATCACATCCCAATTTATCACATGGTTAGGGTCATGTATATATTTCTTAAGCAAAGAAACATGAAAAAAATTATGAGCTCTAGTGCTAGCAGGAAATGCAAGTCTATATGCAACTGGCCCTATTATTTCAAGCACTTCAAATGGCCCACAATATCTTGGTGACAGCTTAGCACTACTTCCAAGCTTCAAGGAACTCTTCTTTTCCCTCACTCTGATAAGTTGACAGCTTATCAACATAGCTTTTTTGTCTGTCTTGGGCTGCTTTCAGATTCTACTTGATCTTTACAACCTCTTGCTCCATCTCCTTGAGTAATTCTGGACCAAGCACAACCCTGTTCACTAGACTATCCCAATTCACTGGTGTCCTACACCTCCTGCCATACAAAGCTTCATACAGACTCATCCCCAAGGATGCCTACTGTCCATTATTATAAGCAAACTCTACCAAGTGCAAGTAATCTTCCCACTTGGTTGGTTTGTCCATCACATACATGCAAAGCATGTATTCCAGCACTTGATTAACTCTCTCTGTCTTCCCATCAGTCTAAGGATGGTAGGCAGTGCTGAAATTCAACTTTGTACCCAAATACGCAAACAACCCCTTCCAAAAATTGGAAGTGAACTTGACATCTCTGTCAGAGATTATTTCCTTAGGCAATCCATGCAATTTGAAAATCTCTTTCATGAAGATCTTTGCAATGTCATCAGTCTTATGGGTATACTTAACCGATATGAAATGTACTGCCTTCGTCAACTTGTCCACCACAACCATGATGGAATCATGTTGTCTCCAAGTCATTGGCAATACTGTAATAAAATCCATGGAAATAACTTCCCATTTCCATTCTAGGACTGGCAAAGGTTGCAACAAACCGACAGGGTGTTGATGCTCAACTTTTACCTGCTGACATTTCATGCACCTTGAAATATATTCAGCTACGTCCTTTTTCATTCCTGGCCAAAAGTACTGCTTTCTAGCTATAGCAATTGTCTTTTGATATCCTGGGTGACTAGAAGATGGAGCTTGATGGATCTCATCCATAACAACTCTCCTCAAATATGCTACCTTTGGAATGTAAATTCTACCTTTATAGGTAAGAATTCCAACTTCTTCCAACTTATATCCTTCATACTTATTTTTTAGGCTTTGCTGCTGCAACTTGTCCTTGACCCGTGCATACAATTCATCTTCAACAATAATATTAGCAATCTGTTGCCTCAAATCTTATTGGAAGATACTAAGGGATGCCACATGCATTTCTTGCACCTTCCTGCTGAGTGCATCAGCTACCTTATTCTCTTTTCCTTTTATGCATTTGATTTCAAAATCAAACTCACATAAAAACTCCAACCATCTAGCTTTCCTAGCATTTAGAGAAGGCCGATCAAATAAATACCTCAGACGGAAATGGTCTATCCTTAACTCAAATATTCTTCCCATCAAGTAATGCCTCCACATCTTGAGAGCATGTGCTATGGCTTCAAGTTCCATATCATGAGTAGCATAGTTCTTCTCATGATCCTTCAACTTCCTTGACTCATAACATATAACGTGGTTGTCTTGCATAAGGACTCCTCCAAGCCCTTGACCACATGCATTGGTACACACCACAAAATCTTTCTCTGGGTCTGCAACTTTCAAAACCGGTGCACTGGTGAGAAGATTCTTCAGCTGCTGGAAGATTTCTTCACACGTCACTGTCAATTCAAACTTTATGCCCTTCTTTTGCAAAGAATTAATGGCATGTGCAACCTTGGAGAATCCTTCAATGAATCTCCTGTAGTATCCTGCAAGTCCCATAAAATGTCTCACATCTGTCACATTTTTGGGAGTAGGCAAACTCATAATGGCTTCAATCTTTTCAGGGTCCATAGATATACCCTCTTCTGAGATAATGTGACCCAAATATTGAATTCTATCTCTATAGAACTCACACTTGCTCAGCTTTGCATACAATCGATGCTCCCTGAGAAATTTCAATGTCAATCTCAAATGCTCTTCATGTTCTTCCTCATTCTTAGAATAGATAAGAATGTCATCAAGGAAAACAAGAACAAACTTGTCCAAATACCTGCCAAAGACACTATTCATAAGGCACATAAATGTAGCTGGTGCATTTGTGAGACCAAATGGTACCACTAAAAAATCATAATGTCCATACCTTGTTTGAAGGCTGTCTCATGAATGTCTTCATCCTTGATTCTCACCTGATGGTAACCAGACCTCAAGTCAATCTTGGAAAATACCTTTGCTTCTCTCATTTGATGAAAGAGGTCATCAATCCTAGGCAAAGGATACTTGTTCTTTACTGTGACTTTGTTTAGCTATCTGTAATCAATACATAATTTGAGTGTACCATCTTTATTCTTTACAAACCGGACTGGTGATCCCCAAGGAGACACACTAGGTCTGATATACTTCTTCTCCAAAAAATCTTGCAGTTTCATCTTCAACTCTAGCATTTCTGGTATAATCATTCTGTAGGGTGTCTTGGACACTGGTGCTGCTCCTGGAACAAGTTCAGTTGTGAAATCAATGTTCCTTCTTGGAGGAAGCCCTGGAATCTCATCAGGAAACATATCCCTGAATTCTTGCAACACATGAAAGTCCTCCAACCTAGGAGTTTCATTCTCTGGTGCTTCCAAAATATGAGTTGCATATAACTAGCAACCTTTCCTACAGAACTTCTTCAACTGCATTGCTGAAACCTGCCTCATAGAAATCACCTTTGGAATGCCTTTCACAATCCTTAAGTTGCCTTCTTCATCCAAGCACTCAAAGGCCTTATTATAACAGTCAACCTTTACTCTGTGAGCTTCCAACCAATCCATTCCAATGAGAACATCATAGGAACCAAGGGGTAGAACATTCAGATCTACACAGGTGACCAATCCATTTATCATTGATGGACACTTCTCTACCACTTCACTAACCTTTCTCTTAGTTCCAGTGGCTAGCTGAACTAACCACGATTTGCTATGATCTACTTTCTTAAAGGCACAAATCTCCACTACTCTAGGAGTAATGTAACTGTGGGTAGAACCAGGGTCAATCAAAATTGAAACAACTTGCTCAACAATCTTACCTGCAACTTCAACCACAGTTGACTGGTGATCTTCCTGGTGGTCCTCTAGTGCTGCGTAAATTCTAGGGATGACCCTTGCTACTGGACCCACTGTTTCTACCTCTTGAATATTGTAAGCTGGCCTTGCACTCTCATTCTTGAGTGGAAAATTCCTGGGCATGTGGGGTCATCCACATTTCCAACATTGGAGAGGTTGTCTATTCTAATGTGGATCTCTTGGTTTCTCTTCCATCACTCTAGCTGGCTTCCTTTTAGCTTGGAATGGATAGTTCTGCTGATTTCTGAAACTAGAGGGTTTGAAACCCTTCTTCCTTTGGTCAAACTTCTCATTCTTCTTGTCTTTCCATGAATCATGGTAATCAGGTTTTCCTTTGCTTTGTGCATAGCAATAATTAGACTTCCTTATTGCTTCCTCAAGAGTTATAGGTTCGTAAAACTTGATTATGTCTTTGTAAGACTGAGGTAATCCACTTAGGAAACGCTGGATTTTCACTTTTTCATCTATGATGTAACTGGCATTCCTCAACAGTTCTAGGAACTTATTTGCATACTCTTCCATGGTCTGTTGTCCCAACCTCAGCTCGTGGAATTCCTTGATCTTGTCATGATAGTACCTGTCAGAGAGGTATTTCTGTTTGAAATACTTTTGGAACCGTTTCCACACAATTTTCCTTTCATTAATATTCCTTGCTTCAAGTGCTCCCACCAAATGGATGCCCTTCCATTCAAATTGAATATGGAAACCCTTGCCTTCATGTTCCCTGAATAATCCTGAACTTGGAAGTACTTCTTTATCCCAAGAAGCCAAGCTTCAGCTTCTTGTCCAGTCTTTACCTCGCCATCAAACGTAAGAGGTTTATCCTTCTTAAATTCATCCCTAGAGTGATCTCTATGGTGCCTCTTTCTCTTTCCCTTGCAAGAAGAAGAGCTTGAATCCCCACTTGCTTCATCTGAGTCAGATGATCTACTAGCATTCCTTGTTCTTCTTCTGGTACTGCTCTTACTGCCTTTGGGTTTTACTGTGCCCTGTCCAGAGTCTATCTTTCTTTGCAAGTCTGTTAGACTCTGCAACATGGCATCATTCAACTGATGTTTCTCTTCCTGATCTTTAATCAGGCTTCTCATGGTGGCTGTAATATCTGGCTGTGTCTCTTGGAATATTCTTCCATCAGAATCTATGTCATCATTTCCAACTCAGACATTTTCCCCCATGGAATCTTTCTCACGATCGTAGGAATCTCGAGCATCATATCCGTCATGGGTTCTCATGGTTGCACCACAAATTAATTTTCCAAAATGTACTATGACTCTGCAAAATGTGTTATCAACACCATTTGTTAGACACACAGTAATTCAAAATCGAAACCATTTAATTACTGTCACCTATCCTATCTGGGCCCAATGCTATAACCGACAACTTTGGTTAACTGATTCCGGACCATCCAGGCCCAATGCTACAACCTACAGTTTTGATACCACAATGTCACGTACCCATACCCCATTATCATGCAGAATTAAAATTTTCATCAAGAGCCTTTACTGCTCATCGAAACACAGGGCATGGTCGTAACCAGATCTTGACATTTCCAATACTATCACGCTCCCTCCCATCCTCCATTGCTCAGTTCGACGATCTGAAAGGAAATATCTTAGAGGAGATAAGACGATGGAGAGAAAACATGATAGAAAACAATGATCCTAAACGATCCCATGGTTGGAACCAAATCAGTGACTCAGAATCAACCCGCAAAAATCAACGGTGCGGAAAGCCCGAGTTGCGGGGTCGGGAGTTACAAAAGTTGCAATCTCACTTCCCGCAACCCGCATCCCGCATTGGAGACAGATCAATGGCGGACAATGATCCCATGAAGATTGACGGTGCATAATATTTGACTTGTGGGATTGGGAATGTGGAAGTCGTAACACCGTGATTCCACATCCCGTATCCCGCATCCTGAAATTGCGGAGGGAAAATTGCAGAGACCAAGATTTGCGAATCCGGTATTTCGCATCCCGTATCCCACAAACTGCGTAAATGGCCATTTTCTAGCAAGAAACTCAAATTTTTCGTTGTAGTCTTGGATCGATCTAGTCCTTCAGGCTATTATTGATCTGGATGATCTACCCTGCAACTTAGTTCGAAATATATTGATGGAAAACATACAAAGATTCCTATAATTGCAGTTATTTGAAGGAACAATGAATCAATTCAACACAACAACATGTCCATCACATTCCATCAAGCAATTTGCAAAACATGGAATATAGTTTTAGAGAATAACATTGACAAGAACACTTATCTTGAATAGAACTTATCCCGCAACCGGCTATGTCGCTGCAACGTTCCTCTGAACCATAGGCCAGTGTGCTCCTTAATATCTCAGTAACACTGCCACCCCCTAGCTGGGCATGATTTCCTCAAGGGATAAGGGAACACTAGCAGACTCATACATAGCCAAGGTGAAATAACACTCATCCAAGACAACATAGTTGGGTTTATCAGACTGCAGGGTAAAACATTCCAACAGATGGGTTTCACATGCCACTATGCCAAGCCAACATTCACCTTTAAGGACTAGTCAAGCCAACAGATGGGTTTATCAGACTATTCACAGTCAAGCCATCTCACTACTGGGTTTATCAGGGTAATTATCCAAGCTAGCATTCGCAGTTGGGTTTATCAGACTATCCAGCCAAAGGTTACTCAACCAGTTAAACACAAAAATTCATAGGCAAGCCAACATATGGGTTTATCAGGCTACCAACCAATCCATATTTTCAGTTGGGTTTATCAGGTTTCTAAGGAAATGGGTAGGAAGAACTGCTAAGCTAGTGAGCTCATCTACAGAGCTAAGAACACCTTCACAAGACCTATCCGGCCTGGCTTCCCCACTGCCTACACACCCAACACAAGGAAGTGTTCCCTTCTTTGCTCCACAGTCCGTTAGGCTACACCTTCCCTTCCAGTGCTCTACAGGATGTGCATAGTAGGTTCACCAATCACTCTTATCTTATTGTGAGGTTCCATACTAGGTTTATCAAGCACATTCTACATCTCTCCCATTCCGAATTCTTGTACATAGTTCATACCCAAACCAGGGTGCACAATACAAAAACAATAGGGAGACTCTACAACATAGGCTTACTCTGGAACACGAGTAACAAGGTCTCATACACTCTGTATTTTTAGATAACACTGCGACACAACAATCACAATATTTCCAAGGGAA
This sequence comes from Pseudotsuga menziesii, assembly GCA_001517045.1. NCBI lineage: Eukaryota > Viridiplantae > Streptophyta > Pinopsida > Pinales > Pinaceae > Pseudotsuga > Pseudotsuga menziesii. The sequence goes on from LPNX011053071.1 coordinate 259,981, forward strand.
AAACACTCACAGAATGTGAAGGATACACATAGGAAGAGCTCTGCTTCTACCACAATGTCATTCTCATGGGGAACGAAGATGGTGGTGAATGAATGACGGACCAGAACATCCTGCAGCTCTCAAAACCTGAGAGTAAATCCAAAATGTGAACACGTGGGTCAAAACTAGCATATGGTTCTGGTGTTTTCTTGTCCATGCAAGCAAAACACGACATTCCAAAACTAGGTGCTCTGCCCAATTCAAAATTTCCCATACTCTTCCCCTTCCAAGCAATAACTACCTCAACCACCTTCTGGCAGAATAAATGGTTGGGAAGAGAAGACAAGAAAGTGAGTAGTTGACAGTTCTGATGGGTTCTCCCCATGGCATATGGCTTTTCCCCAAACTGGCTCAAGGATAACATTCCCACCCCCTTATCCTTAGGAAAATCATGCCCCCATCTCATTATTTGTTTCATTGACATAGTTGGCTATGGGTTTTCATTAATTTGCATATTTACATGATGTTTACAAATGTGCTTAACTTAGCATAGAAACCATAGGCATCAACCATGATCTCCTATATACCAAACATTAATCAATAACAGGGCCTTGGACTTGAGCTCCTTGTCATGATTCGATATAATATTTACATCATATACACTAATGCAATGGGGTCAAAACTGGGGTGTTACATCAAGTGTTCATGAAAGTCATTAATGGAGTTTGACTAAAACAATACTGTATATAAGAGGCACCCTGTCAACTAGTGTCCATATCACCACTAGTCGATCGTGTTGCCTCTATGTTTTTATTTTGTTAACTAAAAGTTGTAAATAATTCATTGAAAAATAGTTATCTAACTAACTAGAATAGATCAAATATAAAAAGGGAAGAAAGACATGGACCTTGCAAGGTGAAAAAGATTCAACAAAATGATAGTCGACTGGGCAAAGGAACCATTACAACAGAGTATAAGCATGCAAAAACAAAGAAGTAGTAGACCCTCCTCTAATGATGACGAAGGAAAACAAAACCACTAGAATAAGACTAATTGAAGAGATGAGATTTTTCATATACCAACCACACGATGCAGACTGACGAATAAGACGATTGACCATAATGAGAACTATGGATAGATGCATTCCAACACACATCATTTGCCAAGAAAGCTGATTGGATTGCAAACCAAACTTCTAGTGCAAGTTTCATTAAGCATGCAAAGTAGTTTCCCTACATAAGAAATGCAATTAACCTGTTCACCTATGTGTAATAAATGATTGTCGATTTTTGTACCTATAAAGACACTATCTCTAGAAGTTTTTTTGAAAAGTTTACGTTGTGAATTAGAGAGAGTACATTCCATTCCAAATATTACTAATTGACAACTAAATCTGTATATCATCGATAGCCAGTAGACATATATGACAACAAAGAAAGATGGAACATCAACCAAACCCAAAATTTCAGAAGAACAATTGAAGGCATAGCAATAAGAATTAACTTTAATAGCTTTGCAATCCCACCTTAACAGAATCATGAAAGTAAAGGAAAACAAATATAATTGGGTGGAGTAGTGGAAGAAATTCGAGGAATGGGACATCAGAGACAAAAAACAAAGCGAAGAAGAAAATAGAATAACCATTACTAAAGTATGATATTACCACGACGTGCCCTCGCTATCCAACCATGGGATCCTAAAAGAATTAGCTACAAAATTCATTGTGAGCAGATTCCAGGACAAAAAAATATGGTTGGATGAGCCCATTGAGATAAATAAATTTAATCCATCATATCACTTGTCTACCAAACAAAGGAGAACTGGTCCCAATAGTGATGACTAAGCCTCTAGAGCTAGTTTAGAAATTCACAGGAACATCGACAAGGAAGAATTCAAAAGGGTTGATCATCAACAAGGTCAGGTATTAGTTGATAAAGTGGACGAAATGAATAGTCTCACTATTCCGAATAATATTTGGTTGGTCATCTGACTTAAAATTGGAAATACTAGAGTCAATGAAAGCCATTGCAAATTAAGCGAAGATATTCAACTAGGCCAACCACCTATCCGACATAGACAAAGCAAACTATGAAAACTGTCAGGAGACTGTGCAGGCAATCTAGTTTCCCTCATTTCTTATATGGATAACATGATGAGTATACCTTGTTGGCATTTAGTTTTAAAGATAACTAGTTGCGCAACATCAAGGATGTTGCGGAAAGTCAAAGATGATGTGCAAGGAGGAGGATGGCGCGCAAGGCGGAATGACCACATGTTGTGGACTTTGGTCATATTTTGGATATTTTGGTCATGTTTTGTAGTTTTTGGTCATTGTTTTGTATATTTTGATCCAATTTGTTAGGAAGTTGACTTAAGTGGACCACCAATGTAAAGGCGCAAGCCTATAAATAGATCTAGGATTGTAAATGTTAAGTCTTCTTGGCTTCTTCGGAGACGAGATATTGTGGATGAGATCCTGAGGTTGATCTTGAACTTATATGTGATCTATCTGGGATGCAAGATCTGAATTGAGGAACTGTTTTGTGAACCTGCAGTTTTGATGTGAAGATTAATATGACATGAGGGAGATTTGACAGAAATATTGTGTCTTTTTGCATCTTCTTGTTTTCCTTTTTTCTGCGATGTGAATGTGAATGAATACTGTAGTATGATGTTTATCTCTGTATGATGCGATGCTTTCCTATCATGAATGATGATATATTGATAGATCTGTTTATGCATCAATATTTCTACTTCTATCTAATTAAGTTAATATGATCCACTGAATGACAATATGAATCTATTAATGTATAAATAAACGCTTGGATCTGCTAAGTAATGTTGCGATACTTTTGATCGTAGATGCACGATCCTCCTTCTTACCACGGAAACTTGGTTCCGACAGTTCTTCCTCGAACATCTTGGGTGAGACCTCATATGCTCTGTAGGTGTTTTTGGACAAGGTAAAACCTGTCTGGGTTGGTGATCACGGAGTTCGTTGCGTTAAGCGTGTCGACAAAGAGTGAAAGCCTGTCAATTGATCTTTGTCAACAAATGGTTCCATTGTCGGTACCGTAGTGCGAAGAAGAAGGAGGACATGCTGTGGCATCCGAAGAGACCAAAAATCCAAGATTGGTTTGACCGAAAGGAACGAGACTTTGCTGAGAAATAGAATCAGAACCCTAGAGTAACAACGTAGAAGTGGTTGGAGAGGCACCTGTATTATGATCTACATGAGTACTTTTTCTCTGAGTTTCTGATCATCTTGTATGAGTGGTTGGCACGATTGACCTATTGAAAGACAAATTTCCAAGGAGGTGAACCAACTGGCTGGACTCTATAAATGATCCAAAAATTGCAGTAGGTATATAACAGAGCACCAAGGGATGTTGAAGTTTGGCTTGATAGCATGTTGGAGGGCTACATCAATGAGTTCTTGGTCGATATAGTTAAATATTACAATGACGCAGAAACAGAGTTCTTCAACGGACCAAGAGGTAGGTTTATTTTATCTTTGAAATTGTCTATTAAGACATTCATCTGCGAAAAACACATATTGAAGATGAACTCCGAAGAGTAGAGCCTTGGTGTGCAGAGGATGAGAGTATTGCAGAGATGAGTGTTGGATGGAATGATACAGGGTAGATTGGTGGAAGTTACGACCAGACTGTGAGGGAAGCTGAGGAAGGAAGTGGTCTTACACGAGGTGGAGCAAGGTTTCGGCAAGAGAAGAGGAAGAGGATAGGAGAAAGTCCTACTAGAACCGAGATGTGAGGCCACAAGAGAATACCACATAGGATGAAGCAACCCTACAATGACGAAGGAGACAAAAAATCTACGCCTGAGCCTGAGGAAATACCGACCCAGAGAAACAACATACCCACACCTCTATGCATTGCGCCACACTTAGGAAGAAATAATAGCTTGACACTGACTTGTTCGATGTGTCAACAACACTCTAACAGTAGTGGATCAACAATTGTAGGAAGAAGGCCCAGGATGGCGAGCGATGATGTGAAATTACTCTTATTTCATTGGAACGAGACTGAGGATCCCGAGCAATACTGGTTTCTGTTTGAAGCAGTTTGGATTGTCAAGCAAGCTCATGATGATGACGTTAATAAGGGCTAGTTGGTGACAACCCTTTAGGGTCGCACACTGGATTGGTACATGTTCCCCCAAGGACTCCAGCGAAGACTCTAGCTGAAATTAGAAAAGGATTGATTGAAGAGTTCAGGAAACCGAAATCTGAGGTGAAATACATCACAGAGTTGAAGGAGATTAAGCAATATCCAAGTGAAACTGTTTGGTATTTTGATCAGCAATTCAAGATGCCGATGGCGAGAGTCATATTTGACATGAGTGATGTTCAACATAAATAATGGTTCATCGTAGCACTAGTACTGCATATCAGAATGCCATTGATGCAACAAAATATTGTGACACAGAGCAAGGATCTAGAGATCGCAATGAAGTTGGAGGCTTCACTTGTTGGTGAGAATGGATTTTGCATGAATCAGATTCAGTATCAACTGGAAAAATTGATGATCTAGTTGCAGAACATCAAGAAGGGGAAAGAGCAGTGTGAAGAAATATGGTGTACTCGATGTCATGCAGAAGGACATCGTAAATATTAGTGCCCATATTTTTCAAACTACCTAGTGTTGGGAGCTCTAAATCCATTAAGTTATGGCGACATGCCATGGTGCTACATCTTCCAAGTTCATGGGAATCGACATGAATATGTGTGTATATGCAGAAGATGGTCACGAAGCTGACGAATTTATATTGCATGTTTTACCGATCTATTGGGCATGAAGATAAGGATTGTCGATAATATGATTTGCTCTAGGACAAAACAATGGACATGTACTATGTGAAGGGAGAATACCATCAAATGATGTAACAACCGCATAAACAACCATAGGTGGTATAGCCATAGCCACAATTTGTACCACATCCGCAACCACAGTTTGTACCAGAGCTGCACTTTGTTCCACAACCGCAGTTTTCCCCACCACCTCCATAGTACAACCAGATGCAGTTGGCTCCATAGCAGCCACAATATACTCAACTACAGTATGCACAATTGCAGTCGAATCCCCTACATCAACACCAATTTAATCAACTACAGTATCAACACCAAGGAGGATTATGAGGAGGATGAGGTGGAGGCTTTGGTCGAGAAGAAGAACAAGGTCGTAGACCTATACAATGTTATAATTTTGGAGTACTAGGACATTATCAGTGAGATTTCCCGAACTTACAAGCACAATATACTTATTGTATCGATGCTGAACACACTGTTGAGAATTGTCCGTAGTTGATCGAAATGTGGAAGGAAATGAACATTCCACAGTTGCAGAACCAGAACCAAAACCAGAATCAAAACCATAACCAAAATGAAAATCAGAATGTGAACCAACCAATGAATATGCCTCTGAACTAGAACAAGGATTGACAGTTGTGAAGATATTAGTAGAACCCAAAATGCAGGACACTGATGTTGCTATCATTACTCGTAGAGGTGCGATGATAGGGGATGATAACCCGTTTTGACAAATTTCATTGGCTAGAAAGAAGAAATTTCATTTTGATGTCAATGTTGAGAGGGACACATTATTTAAAGCACATGATGCGATAAGAAGAGATCAGAGTAAGTTGTCTGTTTATGAAATGCCACCTAATTTTGATTCAACTTTGGTAGCAGGACCATTGCGACAACATGGTACCTTGCATAACTTATTTGAAAGTTGTTTGTTGCTGGAAAAATATCTCAATGTGCTCACTGAGATTTTGAATCTGTTGCATCGACCAGAGAAGGGACAGAAGGAGTTCATGGTGAACTCTTTGCATAAGAAAAAGATGGGGAAAGAGATGAGAATGAATATTCAGATTGGGGATTACGAGGTAGATTCCATCATTTTGGATCTAGGCTCGGATGTCAACATTCTAACAAAGCATACATGGGAGAATATGGGGAAATGACAGTTGGTTTGGTCCCTTGTGTAGCTGTGACTGGCTAACCAGTCCATAGTAACACCCATTGGGTGAGTTTCGCGTCTCACAGTGGAAGTTGAAGGGCTGAAGACTTATGTCGATTTCGATGTTATTGAATTTGTTGATGGTGGAGACTTATATCCTACACTGCTGGGGATTGGATGGGCCAATGGAAACTTAGCGGTGATTAATTTCAAGAAGTGTGTGATGACCTTTGAAAAACGTGACATCATAGTCATAGCTCTGATGGACCCAAATGAAGGAAGAAGATATGTTGAATTGGTTAAGGAAGAAGTTGTAGGAGGATGGGATCATGCATACAACATCTTAGAGGATTACATCCATCCGACTGTTGACAATGAGCTAGGTTAGCACATCTCTAGCTCTGCATCTTCAGACTCTGATGATGCTTTGGAGAACTAGAAGAATCAAATGCATGAGGTATTGATTCGAAAGTGTGGCCTAATTACTCAACCATTGTGCCGAGTGGAAATCAAGACTGTCGAATTGCCAGTATATAAAGGACTTCCTGATTTGTCTGAGTTTCTAGTTGAATTTGAGGATAAGGTGTCAGAACCAAAGAGGTTGTTGGCATTGGATGAAGAGTTGAAAGATACCCCAGCATGTTGGTGGGCGACACATAAGAAGTCGATCAACGGGTGGTCACAGTGTCGTAGGTTGATGACCGTTCACTTTGGCGAAGTAGAAAAGTACCACTCAGAAAGGTATGATGGGAAAAATGATCCCAACAGTCATATGATTGCATGCCAAACCATGTGGGTAACGCAACCAAAGGATGAGTGGGTACATGCTTTTGTCCACACATTGGATGAAATAATGCGATTATGGTATGTATCAGTTGAGCTATATAGAGAGATCAATACCTGGGAAGAGTTGTCGATTTTCTTCAATCACACCTTCAGTTTTGTGGATACCAATCTAGCCATTCATAGTGCACTGCAACATATCCATGACAATGTCTCAAAGGTAGTTCCAGTTGCATATCAAGTGGATCTGCATGAAACACATACAATGCAATTGATGATGTAGTGCTACAATGTGACAAGAGGACCGGACGATGGTGATGATCCGCAGAACATCAATATTCCAGAGACAAAAGGAAGTCGAAATGTCACGGCACCTGATGTACTGACAGATCCAATGAATCAACCATTAAGAAATTCTTAAGGTCAACATTGGGACAGAGGAGCAACCGAAATTGGAAAATGTTGGCACTACTGGGATGAAGAGACAATGGTGAAGATCACAGATCTATTGCATGATTTCCAAGATTTGTTTCCTACAAAGTTTTCAGAGATGAAGGGGATATTGGGAGATTTGGGAGATTTGGGAGAGATGAAGATCCCAATGAATCCAGATGTGAAGCCTGTAAAGCAGCGGTTGTATCACCTGAATCCATGATACAAGGAGAGGGTCAAGGATGAGCTTGACAGAATGTTGGATGCTAGGATAATAGAATCGGTTGAGGAATCAAAATGGATCAGTCCCATGGTTGTGGAAGATAAGAAGACAGGCGAGGTTCATATTTGTGTTGACCTCAGAAAATTGAATGATGCATGTCTGCATGATCCATTTTCGACACCATTTACTGATAAGGTATCAAGAAATTTATTCGTTCATGAATGGATTTTTTGGCTATCACCAAATTAAGATCGTAAAAGAGGATTTCCATAAGACAACCTTTGTTACTGAATGGGGATGTTTTCAATAAACTATGATGCCATTTGGACTGAAGAATATGCCAGTGATATTCTTCAGGATTGTTGTCACCGCATTCAAGGATTTTATTCATAAGTTTATTGCAGTTTACATGGATGACTAGACGGTTTTTGGGCTGATAAAGGATCATCTTGCAAACCTGCGATTGATGCTGGAGCGATTTCGACAACATCCGATCATACTGAACTCAAAGAAGTGTATTTTATATGCACCTTTTGGATTATTGATGGGGAATATTGTTTGCAAGCAAGGACTGCTGGTTGACCCAGCCAATATTACACTGATTTTGAGCTTTCCACCACCTACCAATGTGAAGAAACTTAGAGTGACATTAGGCCAGACATGATACTATCGCAAGTTCATCAAAGGTTATGCTGTGATCATAACCCCTATGGAGAGGTTGCTAAAGAAGGATGTGGTATTTGTATGAAGTCAGGAGTGTCAAGGAAGTTTTGACACATTAAAGGAAAAGATGGCTTCTGCGCCAATACTAGTTTTTCCTGATTGGACGAAGGAATTCCAAGTTCATGTTGATGGCTTGTCCACCGTGCTGGGAGTGGTGCTGACACAGCTAGTCGAAGGTGATATTGATCACCTGATTGATTTCACTAGTCAGAAGCTGTCATATGTGGAGAATAATTATACTATGACAGAGAGGGAAGTTGGCAATGGTATATGCATTGCAAAAGTTTTGACACTACCTATTGGGAGGCCATTTCAATATGTTCACAGATCACTCTGCATTGAAATACCTGGTGAATAAGCTTGTGTTCGGGGGAATATATGCTGATGGCTACTTCTCTTTCAACAGTTTGATTTTGAGATAATTGTGAAGCCAAGTTACTTGAATGCAGGCCCAGACCACTTATTGCGAATTGAGACAAGCGAAGAATTGACGAACATTGAACATGGGTTTACTGATGCACAACTATTCAGAGTTGGAATGGTTGACAACTACTATGAGAAAATAGTTTAGTTTTTGGAAACGTGAATAACACCAGAAGGGCTTACTATAAGTCATAAGAAGCAGTTGGTTGTTTGAGCCATTGATTTCCAGTTGATCACTAGAGAACTCTATAAGCTGGGATAAGATGAGATCTTACGACGATGTGTCCTACCACATGAATAGGGGCATGTATTGGTAGAAGCACATGTAGGAGTTGCAAGTGGACACTACAGAGGTCGTGCTACTGCCAGGAAGGTGCTTCGCGCAGGGCTTTGGTGGTCAACTCTCAATGGGGATGCAACAAACTATGCATGGACTTGCGAAGTATTTCAAAGGAATGGAAAACTATCAAGGAGGGATGAGATGCCATTAGTACCTCATCTGACACTGCAACCATTTGAAAAATGGGTAGTGGATTTTGTGGGACCAATAAATCCACCTGGAAAGAGAACTGGTGCATGGTACATCATCACAACAACAGATTATCTCACAACATGGGCAGAGGCCGCACCAGTTGCATATTGGATCATTGCTGCATCAACGAGTTTCTTGTTTGAAAATGTTGTTACCCGGTTTGGTTGTCCAAAAATATTAATGAGCAATCAAGGGAGTCACTTCATCAATCACACTATCAGTGCGTTAACATAGGAGCTTCAGATACAACATAAGAAGAGTACCCCTTATCACCCACAAGAAAATGGGACAGTTGAGGCATTCAAGAATATGTTGGAGCATGCGCTCACAAAGGTATGTAATGAAAACCGCGATGACTGGGATTTGAAGATTCCAACAGTCCTGTGGGCATATCACACCACTTGCAAAATATTAATAGTACATACACCATTCAAGTTGGTGTATGGGCAGGAGGCAGTCATGCCAATGGAGTACATCGTTTCGAGTTTGCGTATTGCAAAAACGACATGAATGGATATCGAAGGAGAATTAAGAGAACACCTAGATCGGTTGGTACAAGTAGAGGAATATTGCTTTGTTGCAGGATTTCACCAGCGAGGTTAGAAGGATCGACATAAATCTTGGCATGATCGACATATCAAGAACAAACAGTTTTAGCAAGGAGACCTGATGTTGATGTATGATAGCAATTTCACCAAACATCCAGGTAAGTTGGAGATGCATTGGTTAGGTCCGTATGTTATCAATTCCATTACTACGAGAGGTGAAGTATAACTACAGCAATTAGATGGTGTGATGCTGCCTAAGTTAGTAAATGGCGACAGGTTGAATTCCTTTAGGACGAGACCAGTGTTACGCGATGTTTGAGGCAATGCGCAAGGAAAAACAAATCTCTTTGTTTTGCATAGGATGGTAGGTAGGAAGATGGGGTGCTAGGAGAAATGGGATGTGCAAGTAGAGGAGTCATAGTCACAGTTAGAGAGTCATGCTGCGATGGCCGCAGGGCCGTGGCAGAGTCAAGTAAGTAATAAATACAATAGTTAAAGCAGTTAATTGACGACGCTCTTGGATGAGACATGCATTAATGGTGGATTAGACTGTTAGATTGGGAGGATCGACAATGAATTTAGGTGATTAATGAGGATTTGGTTGTAATGATTAAGAGATCATTCACACAATCGACTCAACACTATAAGAAGGGGCCGGTTGTTGTCCGAATTCACCATTGTGAAGATTGAGATGCTGAGTTTGCAGAGATGATTGTGTGGAGTTGTGTTGCATTGTGTAGTTGAGTTACATATTAGAGTAAGGTTGAGGTGCCGCATTGTGAACTTGTGGGAATTTGTGAGGAATGATTAGTGAGTCGATACCGATATAAAGTTTGAGTGGGAGAGACTCACCAATTATAGGGGTTCCCATTGAGAAAGAATAAATCAACATGCCGGTGGGTTTGTTATCAATTCCTAAGAATAAGAAAGGGGCGCATCGACCCAAATCACCAGTACAGAAGAAGCGGTCGACAAATTTTTTTGCAAGGGCTCAGGGAGAGGCGATCCAACAAACGGGACCATCGACATTAGGGGATGAGGACTCCACGACTGGTACTGGCGTGTGCACTATGGGCATCCCTGGCTATGTTCCTCCATGTCGACCCGATGCAAAGCCACGCAAAATCATGACATTAGAGGAATTTTGGGGTCTAAAGTGGGCCTCCTAAGGAAAATAATAAAATAATAGTTAAAATAATAAAATAATATTGATTAATTTTGGAGGAAAAAAAGAAAAAAAACTACTTTTTGTGTTCGTATTTTCGACATATCTCCCTGTGTTTTTACTCAAATTTTGTTTGGGAGAGCTCATTGGATGCGGACTATGTCGAAAATACGAACAAAAAAAGTATTTTTTATGACAAATATGTCAATTCAACCATTATGGTTGACTCATTTTATTGGAGTTCTATTGGTTATTGAATTCCAACTCACAAGAACTTATTGTTGGCATGTTTTCTTATAAGGCCCATTTTAGACCCCAAATTTCCTCTAATGAGAACTAGAGGTATTCGGCCAGGATGCCGATGATACCGCAGGGCATGTTATGCACCATGGACATCGTTTCCTATATCATGCGAGTGAAGTATGAATATCACGACATGCTAGTGTCCATTAAGATCACAACATACCCATTTGTACTAGTAGCAGAAGCAGGTAGCGACCCAGTAGCATGCATTCCACATGACTGGGCACGAGGATTGGAAAGATCGGGGATGTTAGGCCTCATCAACGTGCCACATTTTGGAAGGTTGGTGGAAGCCAATGCATCTGTGAAGCAACTATTAGCATGCTTTCATGGAGGATATTTGTGGCTAGATTGGCCGGTACCAGTCTTCGTCGAACTAATTTCACAAATCACAGGGCTGCCCAAGGAGGGGCCCGACCCATCACAATATTTTTGGTGGAAGGATAATGATAAAAGATTGGTGGCGAAGCTGAAGAAGAGGTATAACTTGTAGTGCAATAGGAATGCATATGTGGTAGACAACATTGATGAGAAGGCTGTCTGCATCATAGCTAGGATTCTGACCAGCAAGGTGGTAAGAAAGAACATACCCAACCAATGCAGTTCTGGGGTCATAGCATGCGCTGAGCAGTATGCATAGGGTGTGTAGATGAACTGGTCCTTGTTCCTGATGAACTAGTTAACAGATGATGCGCTAGCAATCCAGGTGGGGAAATGACCATTTACTTATAGCTGGCTACTCATTTTGATTGTGCTAGTTACTTGGATGGAGCTCGAAGACTACTAGGGCACGAATGTTGAGGTGGCTAAGGTATGCAAAGGAGGGCACTACCAGAACCTCTAGTATGTTAAAGAGTCGAAACAACTCAAGGAATGCTCTATACAATTTTGGGTGTATTGGGAGGCGCTGTAGGCTACAGACATGAAGATCCTGTGCTTATCAGAGGAGGTGGTGGTTAACTTATCAACGCATTATTTAGTTTGCAATAGGGACACATTCCATTCATGTGTAGGCACATAGAGACAACGATAAGCAATGGTTTCCCACACTTTACAAACTTTCTGATGAAGAGTTGGCGCCCATCGTGGATGACTGGACAGTGGAATGGAGATGACTCGTTAGCGAGATGAAGTATCGATGGGTCCACCAGCCGATGCTCCAATAGATCCTGTGCCTGACTCACAAAGTGAGCATGAGTCAGATGAAGCATTGATAAGAACCCCAACTGAATCAGAGGTAGAGTGGATGTTTGAGGAATCTCGAACAAAGAAGCAACAAGAGCAAGGTGCCGCTAACGACACAGTTCCAGTGACCGAGGACCAAGTAAGTTGTATTATTGCGGTGATCCCAACATTGATTGCTACATTGAAAGAGAAGCTGAAGAAGCAGATGAATGATGGATTTAGTGAGGTAAACACTCGCCTAAATTCTTTGATTGATGTAGCTTTGCAAAGGGTTCCAGAGGCAAGTATGTCACAGAAAGTTAGTGAGATTGGCACTGGGAAGTGGATAAGGAATGTTCAGATTCCGCCGCATGCTATCAAGACTAACAGTGAGGATGTCAATGCCTCACTCCAATAGTTTCAGGACCTCTCACTAGACATCAATGAACCATCAATGCATACATTGATTCGATTGCAGAGGGTTGCAATTCAAGAGTTGGTTGATAGAGAGCAGGTTATTGGTGACCACCTTTTGAGGTCATAAGAGAAAGAAGAAGAGGCAAGGAAGAATATTGAAGAACTAAGGAAGGATCAAGATCGTTGGACAGCAGAGAAAGTGTAACTATGGGACAACAGGGTGCACCTAGAGCATAAATTTTTTGTTTCCTTCCAAGAAGTGCCAGAAATCACTGTCGACATGGATGTGGAGGCAAAATCACCATGGCTTGGTGCCATGATTACACAACTTAAGAATGACATTGGATATCTGCATGGGCTGGTGAATCCAGGCACTCGACAAGAGCAGGATGCAAAACAAAAAAGCATGATAGAAGACTTGGTTACATAGCTGGAAGAGACAAAGAAAGAGGAAAAACAAGTCACAGATGCGACTATACAGTTTTGGGGAAGTGTAGTCCAAGATGCACAGTTGGAGCAAATCACCACGTAGTTGTAGGAAGCTGAGGGAAAACTAGCCACATTGAGGACATTGCTTAAAGAAATGCTTCCAGTTGTGCATATCACTAAAGCAACACAGCTGAAGGACTTACAAAACCGGTTGTAAAGGAAAGGGAGTGTCAATAGAGGTGCACAACACAGTTGGACAAATTCTAGAACATTGGAGTGAAAATCTCTATGAAAACGGTTTTGGTGCTGCAAGTTGTCCAGGATGGCCGACGAGATGTCACTTCCAATATTGCTAAGCATCCCCTAGAGCGCGATGTGACAGAATGTAGGGAGATCAGGGACAAAGTGAAAGAATAGTTCAAAGAGGTTACCCAACAGTATGAATATTTCAAAGTAATGATCAACGGTTACACCATTTCGAACTACCGTGACTCAAGGGAGAGCCACAATATTGTGTTGGGGGCCTCTTGGCAGGCAGTTTTGGAGATAACTAGTTGCACAAAGTCAAATATGATGCGCAAGGCAGAATGACCACATTTTGTGGACTTTGGTCATATTTTGGATATTTTGGTCATGTTTTATAGTTTTTGGTCATTGTTTTGTAGATTTTGGTCCAAGTAGTTAGGAAGTTGACTTAATTGGACCACCAATGTAAAGGTGCAAGCCTATAAATAGATCCAGGATTGTAAATGCTATGTATTCTTGGCTTCTTTGGAGACGAGATATTGTGGATGAGATCCTGAGGTTGAACTTGAAATTATCCATGATCTATCTGTGATGCGATATCTAAATTAAAGAATTGTTTTGTGAACCTGCAATTTTCATGTGAAGATTAATATGACATGATGAAGATTGGACATAAACATTGTGTCTTTTTGCATCTTCCTATTTTCTGCGATGTGAATGTGAATGAATACTGTAGTATGATGTTTATATTTGTATGATGTGATTCTTTCCTGTCATGAATGATGATATATTGATAGATTTGTTTATGCATCAATATTTCTGCTGCGGTCTAAGTAAGTTGATCTGATCCACTGAATGACAATATGAATATGTTAATGTATAAACCAATGCTTGGATCTTCTAAGTAATTCCACTATAAGTTTGATAGTAGATGTGCGATCCTCCTTCTTACTGCGAAAACTTGGTTTTGAAAGTTCTCCCTCGAACATCTTGGGTGAGACCTCATCTGCTTTGCAGGTGTTGCTGGATAGGGTAAAATATGTCTGCGCTGGTGCTTAGGGAGATCACTATGTTAAGGGTGTTGACAGAGAGTGAACCCTTGTTGAAGGATCTGTGTCAACGTACCTTCAGTCGGTTAAGAAATTTTTTCCAACACCAATGTACTTATGATGAATAAATTCAATATTTTTTTCACCTAAGGGCACATCATTTGATCCCCAAAAGGTGAAAATACTGCTATAAAACTAGTTTCAAGTTGTAAAACCAAAGTGAAACAAATAGAGGGTGCCCAAATGAACCACAGATGAACCACATTAAATTGCACATCAACCATACCAAGGTATGGTATATGCAAGGAATGGGTGGAGATGCATAGGAGCTCAACTTCTACCAAAATGTGAAGTATTTGTTTGTCGACTTGGTAACATAGTCGAAGATTATGATACTTGTTCTGAATTTGGCCTAGTACTCACAGTCGTATATACTTTTTCCAAGGATGGATGGAAAAATGGAAGATTAGTATGATACTGTGCTCTACATCAAAATGTTTGGGAAAGATCCAATTGATGAAGAAATCGATGAGTTGACCAAGGATGAAGCAAAAGAGCCTTAGATAACAAAAAGAGTGGAGGAAAACTTTTAGGAACCATGCCTAAAAGAGAATTTTGACCAAGTTGTTGAGAAAGGTTTTACATAACAAGGAAACATCAAAGATAAAGTCACGATACAACAATACAAGAAGATGAATCTATTAATGAACTCAACAATCGAGGAGGACTTAACAAAAGTTTGAGAAAAATCTAAGACCGTAATTATTGAGGAAACATACAACAAAGTTACCACTGAGTTACAGATCTAGAAATTTTTTAAGAACAACAAAGTCTAGCATCAATGTCAACAACAAAGACAGCCGCTTCTCCCCTACTACCCCCACAAAAAAAGATATAGTTAATGCAAAAGCATGACACAAAGGAACCGATTGATGTATATGAAGAAACCCTACCTTTTTCCCCAACCCACTTAGAGGTATAAATTCCCCATCTTGCAACATTAACTACTCCAACCAAGACTACGAGTCTTGAAATTAGCAAAATTATTATGCTTTATCAATTGTATTTCCCCAATTGCAGTAGTTAACCACGGTCCAGCCTATCCCCGAAGATACAACTTCATCTGGCCAACTGGCCATGCTACCTCCTTTGTCACCTCAGGATTATAATTCATGTGAAGTTAAGAAAACATTTTGGCTTCCATCCATCAAATCTGTTATCAAGCTAAAAACTTCTTTACCTACAATAACCTTACCATCCTTACATTGCTTCTATTCAGGATCATTTCTCTCTCCAATCTAACCATGGCCATGACCAGAATTATAATAACTTTACAAAATTTTCCTTCTACTAAATCAACTTCCACACACATAACAATTTATATATTCATCTCCTCGACGGGTTCGTTAACCACCCCAAGGAATTCACCAAAATATGCCTCCATATCCACTGCATTATCGATCTCAACCTCGTCAATCCCGTGTCTCAAAAGCTAGTCCAACCCTTGTCCTAACCATTAATTCTAATCCCCTACCAAATTCCATATCAGTTCCATAAAATCTGCTAATTTCATTTGCTACAAAATTCGACCAGCGGAGCATGATGAATGTAGAGTGCAAGTAAAATAGAAAAGGGAAAGCAAAAGAAAAACAAATATGAATCGAGGGTCACAATGACAATCCAATAGATGACCGAAACTGCAGAACCATATTCATATTCACACATGCCAAAACTTTATATGAATAACTGTGTGATTTCTTTAAAGTAATAAAAAAAGAAAGAAATAAAAGATGGAGCGACACCAACATAAGACTCAATACAATGAAGAATTAGCAGGAAGATGCATGTGAAGAATGCATAGTAGAATTTGAGCAAGTAATTCACTCTCTGATAGGACCTCAACCAAGAATACCCCTCAAAAGGTTCTAGAGTCTCCTTAGGTAAGTATTGACCTACTTCCAACAAGTCCTTGACCAACTAAATTAGTAGTAGGAGTATGGAACTAGTCTGCTCATGGTTGAGAAATTGAAATATTTTGAATAGAGGGATAACTGAAATATTTTGAATAGAGGGATAAGAAACTCCAAGAATGCAAGGTCCTTACAACTAGTTTGACCATGGTGTTGAACAATTGGTATTCATATTATGGAAAAATTTGCATGGAACTACAAAACACACTAACCACTCCCTATGACCTATATGCAAGAAATAACACAACAAACCCAGAGGCTAATAGAGTCTTGGATGAGCAGATCATCATGGAACAATAATGCACTTTAGAGCTATAAAAGAATGATGTAATTCCCCAAACATATGTAATGTTTTTATTTGATTACTAAGGTGGAACTAGGTTCCTGGACTATGGATATTATTATATTATTATTATTATTATTATTATTTACCTCTAATTAAATAATAGCTCAACATGGACAACAACCATGGATAGGGGGTCTTGGATTCCACATGTGAGGGGTTGGGGGGGTTAAGAGTTGCAAGTCTTTGAAACAGTACTTTTGTTTTGTAATTTCGATTTCACTAGACTATGGAGGTCTTATTACACCTAATTGATGTTTTCATGCATCTATCCACACATGAAACCATGCACCATGCACCCATGCAACCATGCATACATGCACCTTGCATGATGATAATATTCCCTATCCAAGTGGTCTTCAGTTAACCCGAGAAAATGTTGGGTGAATTCAAGTTACCTTCAGTCATTTGGAGTGATTTGGGGTAATTTTAGCCGTTTTCAATCAATTAAAAATGTTTTGATTCAAATTCAAGTTTCCACAGTTAATTTAAGTAAATTTGGATCAACCCAAACTGCATGGGATTAGTTTAAGGGAAATTCAAGTAAGTAGGTGTAATTTGAGTTGTCTTAGGTGCATGGGAGTGATTTTGGGGAGGTTTGAGTCATTTTTAGTAAATTTGAGTTATCCCCAGTGACTAGGAGTGTTTTTTCTAGTGGATTTGTGTTATCCTTAGTGGATTCGAGTTTTTCTCATGAGAAATTGAATGGTCATCCAATGTTTTAGTAAATCCTTCAGTGAATTCAAGTATCTTACCAATGAACCTAAGTAAGTTGTGCCAGTGAATTTGAATTGCTATGAAGGAATTCAAATATTTTCATTCATTCATGATTCATGATTATTCATTCCTTCATTAATTGGTAGGAAAAAAGTTGTTCATGTAATCCTTGCTGATATTTGGGCAAGCTTGTGATCCTAGGAACCCATGTATGCTTTGTTATGTGTGTGAACTATGTATAATATGTCATGTTTGAATTAAGAGTGAGCGATTGTGGTATAGTTCCTCCATTTATAACACTTGTCTCTATATTGGACCTACACATAAATCCTGATGGTGAGTGGCGATGTCTCAAGTGATCTAGGAGATGAAGGGATTACAATTGTACTTAATATTGGGGTGGGGGAGTAAGTAGGTGGTGATGGATTGAGTTTTGGAGTCTCAAAAATGATATTTGAGCTAATCTTGGGTGCGGTATAGTTCCTCCATGTCCACTACTTTCTCTTTGTCTTGGACTTGCACAAAAATCATGATGGTGAATCACGATGTCTGGAGGGACCTAGTAGGTGAAGGTATTACCATTTCACTTGGTAGTGGGGTGGAGGAGTAAGTAGGCGGAGAGGGGGGAAACCTTGTGGAAGAAATCCTAGTTGTGAATCTCAAATTGTGGGCTTGATTATTATCCTTAGATATTGAATTGGAAAGAGAGAGTTCCTTAGCAGGTGGATCCATGATCTTAGCTTGAGGGTGACTTGATCGAGAACTTTTGCTTGACCATGACTAAGTCTAGGAGAAACATTGTCTTATTGATGCTAGTTGTGACATAAATAAAAGATAAGTATTCTTGGATATTATTTACTATGTTATTTATGCACATGCGCCCATGGTGGCTAATATATCTTGATTATATTATGCTACATATTGATTTATATGTTCATGTTTAATGGATAAGTTTGATGTTAATAAATTGGCAGCTCATGGAGCGGGTATGTGAATATGGTAATCTAGCCAGTATATGCTAGATTGTATGATTTATGGTAGTTGTTGGGATCTAGTTTTTGGACAGTCCATATGACTATGTATGACTATTCCAGTTCAAATATTCCTTGGTATTAATGGATTTTATTTAAGTGGTAAATTCTGAATTATATTAGTGCTATAAATATGCTATAATGAACTGTAAATGGTGTTGATTTACTTATGGTACTAGAAAGTAAATTGCATATGTAGTTATGATCGTTAGAGGGTCTGATATATGGAAATCCAATGCAACCATAAATGGCTATTCTAAGTCATATCTAATGGGGATTTGATGACTGATATTTAGCATTAGAAATCTGATATATTTATGCGTTGTAATTCTTCCTCCTTGAAAAGTTGGAATGTTGATTGTATACTATCATAAGTGGAGTCTTTATGAATGCATGTGAATATGAATTAATGGCTACTTAAATGGCTACATGCGAATTCCCATAGGTGTGATGACATTTAGTAAACATGTAAATAGGTTTTGGATGTATTCATGTATCATTACATTATAGTGCATGTAGAATTGGGAATTGTTGCATTGGAAGGGCCATCTTCCTTGTGGGGGCTGATTGTTTTAATTACTTTGGATTATTGAGATGTTATCCTAAACCTTACAAGAACAATATTCCATTAAGATTAACTAATAATTATTCCTCCTTGTTGGAATTCATGATGTATTCAAACCCTAATGATGTGTTTGGGGTCGGGTACATTAAAAATGAACATCAATGGTTGCATGAAGCCAAGACTATACAAGATTAAGTCAACCATCTAGCTAATCAAATATACACGATGATATGTGCAACATAACTTTTACACTAGAATATTGAAGCCCATCTTCAGTGAATCAAGAATAGTCTACTGCCAGTTTTTTTTTTGTGACTATTAGAGCTAACTTCAGTTAGCACAAACATACAAACAATTTTAACCAATTAGGAGGTTTTTTTACAACACCTTTCCATCTCTACTCCTACCATAGTCAAATTTTGTGTTGATGCCATTCTTCCTGGTACAACGTCCACATCTCAACAACTGTATTTTTTTATTTTTGTAATTTTGTAGTCTTACTTCTCCTTGGTATCTTTGGGACAAAAAAGAGTTTTGGGGAAGGGGAGATGTTGGAGGAGCCCAATCAATGAGTCAACTAGATCTTCCCTATCAACCACCTAATGGTCAACTCAGTCTATTTGAATCACTTAAGACCGCTATCAGGAAGTTAACAATTGTAACTATACAAATGATTATACATGGCGTATATATGTTGTTGAGCCATGATGATAATAGAGATGATTACCCCCCATTGTACAATATGGACTTTTGATATAATATAATACTTGTCACTAGTGTGACCACTACTTCTTATTTATTCTCTTTATTTTTGCATGTTCTTGTATCTATTTATAATCATTGGTAACCACATGTAGTCCTGTAGATTTTAGCACCTACTAGGATTCACCAATAGCTTAACATCACTCTTGATATCTCATATATGATCAATATATTAACAAGTAAAATGTACAAGATGTATAATCAATACCATTCCCAAGGGATAACACTCAATGTTCCCTCCAATAGCTAACAGTCACCAAACCCAAACAAGGTCACCATTTATGCAAACCCTTGATTCACAATTAATTCATTTATCATAGAATGTATTAACCCATCTAGGGATCCAAAAATTATCAAGGAAATAAAATGACTAAGCATGCATATCATAAGCATCAATCCATTCCAAACATGGGCATCCACCATGGTGGCTAGGGAATCCACCATCAATTAAAATCCCTAAGAAACAATCATGTCCTAGTGAGGTATCACACCAATCTACTCATAGACACTCCAAAGGATCAACAAAAATATAACATCAACACTGACAATTCCACCCTTGATCACCTACTTACAACACACAAGTATTCTAGGAGATTTTCCATGTTTGCATCACACAAGTTTTCTAGGATATTCTCCATGCTTGCATACACAATATATTTGTTTAATTCACTCCTCTAGCGCTCATGTATTACTCTAGGGTTTACATTGTTGAACCCTAGTCCTTCTTGAAACAAAAAAATACAAATTCTCCAATACAAACCTTAAATATAACCTTCCAATATTCTTGTCCATCCCATGGTTTGCATCTCATAAACCTAGATCTTATTCTCTTATAATATGTCAGACACACCAAAACTCCAAGAGAAGTAAAAAAAACAAATGATCATTTTTTCCAACCAAGTAGTATATCCGAGCATGAAATCTAATCAAGCCCCATAAAAGTCTTCATCAAGATCCAAGAGTCCATGACTCCTCTAGTGATGCATGTATTGTTCTATTCCCCCTTGCATCACACAAGCACAAGTATCCAAGATCCAAAAGCATCCAAGATCATCCCAAGCACTATTATTCTTTCATCATGTCTACCTAAGGGTTTCTATCACAAATTGTAGAATTTATTCTCTTGCATCGGAACAAGAGTAAATGTGATGAATTAGTAACAACAACAAGCAAAGCTTGCATCCAAGTATTCAATTCCTCTAACACTCATTTTCTTCTTTATAAAAGCACAAGTTGGAGTGTCCTCCTATATCACACAAGAAGGACTCCAAAACATATTTAGGAATTATCATCTATATTCATGTCTCTCATACTGTTTACATCACAAATCCTAACTCTTGATCCCTATAAGATTTATCCAAAAGAATTACAAAGATATAATTATGAGTAAATTAGTAGTAATTAATGACAAAGGATTTTGCCTCCATTTAAATGGAATAGATGAGAGAGATCAACATAAAAACATGGATTATCTCCACATAATTAACCTTATACATAAATCAATAAGGCAACCCCACATGGAGCGCTCTATAATACAACAAACAATAAAATTCACTGTAACTTAAACCATTCCAATGTATATTAATATTAATGATTCCTCTCTTTTAATTGTTGATATCAATGCATTAAAAAATAAAATTCATTGTAACGTAAATCGGTCCAATGTGCATTGATATCGATGATTCCTCTCTTTGAATCATTGATATCAATGTAACTGACATTAAAATTCACTGTAACTTGGTCATATGTGCATTAACCACTCTTTGATTTTTTTTTTAACTCAAGCGACTGATTCTATATAGATATATATATATATTTTGGAAAATTACAAGATTGGTTGGGCTATTTCATTATCAACCGATTACACATAGAGCAGAAAGGATACCTCAAGAAGATCGAAATTATTACTGAAATCTTGATGTTGAAAATACTTCTTATCAGATCACACAGTGATGAACCTTGATTAAGGTAACAGATGAAAAGAGATGGATTCTCCATTGATGCTGAGGCTTCCTTGGGACAACATACATGCTTTATTTTCCAAATAGTCTGCTTGTTTATTCAAATCTCACAGAATATGATAAGAAGCGACCCTTTCAAAAGATTTCAGTGTATTTCGAATTATCTAGAGGGATTTATTCAATGAAGGATTACTAAAACGATCTTCAGAATTTAATAATTTGATCAACAAATTTGAGTCTCTGAATATTTGGATTGTCTTATATCCAATATCCTTTGCTATCTGGCACGCCTTAAGAACAATGCAGCATTCTGCTTGATTGTTCAATCTTTTCCCTAGACCCCAATTGAAACAGGTTTCACTAGATCTGTCTGGAGATAAAATCACTCCACTTGCACCAGCAATAATGAGGTTCCCCTTGGATGCTCCATCAAAGAATATAGTTGATGTTGCATTCCTCTTCCACCATAAGGAAAAAATTGATTCATTGTCTCTCAATCGCTAGGAATGAACAGACACAGGTTTTATGATCGCTGCCTTCCTTTCACCGATCAAACATTAACCCAACCACACAGATGCTTCTGGAGGTAGAGAGGAAACTGAACTTAGTTTTCCAGCAGGTTCCAAGATGAGCACTTTCACTTTGACCACAATGTTTGCTGGATTCGAAGTTTTATTGTTGAAAATCCAATCATTTCTAGAGAGCCACACCTTTGTTGGAGACCCATGTAGGCTCAATTTCCTCTGTAACTAATAGCCTTGGTGTAAGTTCACTCTATAAGTGATGGCATGCATAACTTCTCTTTAGACCACCACTATGGCATGTTTTTTATTTTTCTGCTAATCAGGATAGCTATTATGTATTGTAATCTTTTACACACATCAGTACAAAATTATTCATTCCTTCTCTTTGTTTTCTTTATTTTTCTGTTTTGCAAGCTGTGTGTTCTCTCTTGCTAGCTAAAAATTTCTATGTAGGTGTTCAACACTCATCTACATGGTATCAGAGATCTGCTGCTAGGACAAAGGTGCACCAACATTTTCTATTTGCAGGTACAGAAGATTGAAAATCATTGGAAGAATGGAGTTTCCAAAGGAAGCTATTCTCACACCATACAATTATTTTGCATGGAAAGCAAAGATGGAGATCTTTCTTCGAAGCAGAGGATTGTATAGAATTTTTATGGCCATGGAGGTTGAGCCTACAACAGCCATAGAAAATTAGAAATACCTCAATCAGATGGATGAGGCCTATGGAGCCCTCTGCATGAACATCTCCCCTGAGCTGCTTTTGCATATTTCTTCTTACAAAACTCCCAATGAAGTTTGGACCACCATGAAAGGACTCTTTGGCAAGCAATATGAGATGAAAGGCCACATGCTTGAAGTGGATATTCTCTCTTTGGATCCATGAAGCTTCGACAATATACATGATTTCTTCACAAGATACAAGGATTTGCTGCTACAACTCAAGGGTTGCGGGGTTGATAAATATAAGGAGGAAAAATGGATGGTTCTATACATCCTCTCCAGGCTTGGATCAGAATACTCTGTATTTGTCTCCATGTTTCATTCAGTGAGGCTCACCTCTGGTAAGAACTGGACCATGCCTGCTCTTGATGCTTTTATTGAATCTTTGTCTCACGAACAAGACAAGCTCATCAATATGGGAAAAATAAAGGGCTCCAAAGTACATGCTTTTGCTGTGCATGATGGCAGTCATAACCCAAAATAGAGATTTAAATCCAAAGACAAAGGAAAGGCACATGAAAATCCAAAGAAGGAAGGGAACACCAAAGCCTTCAATGATTCCTCAGGATCCAAAGGTGAAAAATGGAAGAAAATGAGGAAATGCACATATTGCCAGAAAGGATTCCATCTGGAATCCTCATGCATGAAGAAGTAGATAGATCAGATGGCCTAGATACTTCAGAAGCACAACCTTGGGGATCACATTCCAAAGGTCACCAAGAAGAATCCTAAAGATCATGCTCCCGAGAAAGGTAACTCTAGCCATGCTGTGATTGCCATTAATTCATCTCCCTATGCATGGATTGTAGATTAAGGTGCATCTCACCACATGGCTGCCACCAAGGAAGCCTTCTCTTCATTGGATGCATGCAAAGGTCCTCCTATACTCATGGGGGATGATTCTCATGTTGATATCACCGACAAAGGAAGAATTGAACTCAATCATGGTAGCTTTGAGGATGTGCTACATGTTCCAAAACTCTCGGTGAATCTTCTCTTCATCTATCAGATTACAAATTTTGGAACCGTAAAGAGAGTTGAATTCACTCCTGATGCTATGAATATCTTCAACATACAAAGCAACTCTAAGGTTGCCACTGATGAGGTAAATCATAGATCTAGGCTTTACACATTTTCTGAATTCATTGAACTAGATTCTACCATATTACTTACGCATGTTGATGATAGTAGTAGGTTATGGCATGAAAGATTTGGTCATATTAATTTCAGATACAAGCAGCAACTCTACAAGTAGGGAATGGTCATTGGCTTGGCCAACATTCATTTTTCAAAAGGATTTTGTCAAGGATGTGTTATTGGCAAACATCCTTAAGAGAAGTTTGAAAAAGGGAAGGCTAAGAGGGCCTCCTCTACCTTAGAGCTCATCCATAGCGATTTGATGGGACCCTTTCCTCATTTTTCCATCAATAAGGTGAGGTATGCTCTTACATTTCTTGATGATTTATCATGATATACTTGGGTGTATTTTCTCAGGCAGAAATTCAAAGTTTTTGAGCATCTCAAAGACTTCAAAGCACTTGCAGAGAATTAGTCCGCGAGAATGATCAAAATCCTCTGCACAGACAATGGGGGGGAATATGTGAACAGGAATGTTTGAAACTCTTTGTTCAGAGGCTGGTATACAGTTGCAACATACAATACCATACACTCCACAGCAGAACAGAGTGGCTGAGTGGAAGAACAGATCCCTCAAAGAGGTTGCCTATTGCATGTTGCATGCAAGGTCTCTTCCTTCTAAAATATGGGCTGAGGCACTTAACTATTCCAAATACATACAAAACATATCTCCTCATATATATATCAAGGACATGACTCCTTTTGAGGCATGGAGCGGTTGCAAATCGGAAGTCACCCACTTTCGAATATTTGGATCACATATATGGGCCCGCATTCCTTCTGAAAAGAGGAATGCATTAAATCCTCAGATCACTGGATGCATCTTCATGGGATATTCTGATGATGTGATGGGTTACAAGTTGATTGATCCCTCTACAGAAAATCTCTTTATTGAGCGAGTTTTCCAGTTTGAGGAAATCCCCTTGCATGCACCATTGGAGTCACATGCAAAGACTTTTGTTCCTCTACCTACACCACACATCCGTGATGATGAGTCCACTCATTCAGATCATGATTCAGATTTGAGTTTTGAATCTAATGGAGAACATCAGCATGAATATGTTGATCCACCTCTTTTCTCCCCTGAGAGAACATGAATCTTAAGAGATATATATGCACAAACAACTCCACAAGATGCAGGTGACCTTGTGGGGGATCCAGTGGATTGGAAGACGCAGTCCCAGTTTGAGGAGCCGTCTCATGCACTCACAGCTACCGAACTAGTGATTCCCATGCATTATTACATGGTTCTCTATTTATACCCGTAGGCTTATGCAAAGGCTATAGGGAATCCCCTTTGGGAAGCTGCTATGCAGGATGAGTACAACTCTCTCCTCAAGAACCGGACTTGGAATCTGGTGCCACTTCGTTCAGACAAGAAGCTTGTCATATGTAGATGGGTCTACAGGACCAAGAAGGCAGCAGACAGACAGATCAACAGATACAAATCTAGGCTAGTTACCAAAGGTTTTTAGTAAGTTCATGGGTTAGACTATGATGAGACATTTGCTCCAGTAGCAAAGATGGATTCCATTCGATTGGCACTTTCCATTGCTGCATCTAGGAGGTGGGAAGTCGATTATATGGATGTGAAGAATGCATTTCTTCACGGTGATCTCTCTGACGAGATCTACATGGAGCAGCCACAAGGCTTCATACAAGATTCATCCTTGGTTTGCAGATTGAAGAAGTCTCTCTATGACCTTAAGCAAGCCTCAAGAGCATGGTATGCCAAGATGGACTCCTTCCTATTGTCCCAAAAATTTGTATGGTGTAAGTCAGATCCGAATGTAGACATGCTTAGGATAGCTGACTCACTTCTACTACTAGTTTTGTTGATCAATGGAAGCTCGACTTCAGCACTTGCTACAGTCAAGAGGATTCTACATGACAGGTTTTTGATGAGGGACATGGGTCCATTACATTTCTTCCTTGGTTTTAAAATCAGCCATGATGCCTCACGCAACAAACTATCTCAGGACAAGTATGCTCGAGATCTTTTAGAGCGATTCCATATGACATATTGCAAGTCTGCACCGACTCCTTCCTATCTGGGGTCGAACTTGAGGATGGCAGGGACACTCCATTGGTTGACAACACTCTGTACAGACAGCTAGTGGGGATCTTGTTGTAACTTACACACTCTCGACCAGACCTCTTGTATGCAGTTGGGGTAGTCTCTCGGTTCATGCAGGAGCCACATGAGCTACATTGGAAGGCTTCCAAGTAGATCCTTCGATACGTACATGGCACCATCACCTTTTGGATTCACTATGCAGCAGATTCTGCATTGGATCTCATAGGATTCACTGATTCTGACTGGGCTGGAAATAACATTGATTTCAAGTCTACATCTGGTTACTCACTCAGTCTAGGTTTAGGGCCAATTTGTTGGTCGAGAAAGAAGCAGGCTACTATTTCTCTATCTTCATCTGAGGTCAAATACAGAGGGGTAGTCAACATAACAGTTCAGGATTTGTGGCTACAACATTTTCTCACTGAGTTGGGCATCCAGTTCCACCGGCCTACTATCATCTGGTGTGACAATCAGAGCACTCTAAAGTTCTGCAGAGATATAGTACAGAGGCACTAGACGAAGCACATAGAGATCCACATGCACTATATCAGATATTTGGTGCACGAGTGGATCATCGACTTGCAGTCTGTCCTTTAGCTGAGTAGACTACCGATATCTTCACCAAGACCTTCACTGCGTAAAAGTTCCACTCTCTGCGCGATCATCTTGGAGTGAAGAACACAGTTGCCTAGCAACTGTATTTTTCTTCTTTTGCTACATTGTATCTTGAGGGGGGGTTTTCCCATGAGGTTTTCCCTCTTTCCCCATTTTATTTCAGTGTTCATTAGTTGCATTGGTTTTGGGTGACGTATTATGGCCTTATTTTCCGAGGCCCTTTCTTTATTGCCCCATAGTAGTGTTCAGGGGGGGTGTTGGAGACCCATGTAGGCTCAGTTTCCTCTGTAACTGACATCCTTGGTGTCAGTTCACTCCGTAACTGATGGCATGCATCAGTTCTCTTTAGACGACCACTATGGCATGTTTCTTATTTTTCTACTAATCAGGATAGCTATTATGTATTGTAATATTTTACACACATCAGTATAGAATTATTCATTCCTTCTCTCTGTTTTCATTATTTTTCTATTTTGCAAGCTGTGTGTTCTCTCTTGCTAGCTAGATATTTTTGTGCAGGTGTTCAACACTCATCTACACCCCTTGAATGCTCCATCAAAGAATATAGTCGATGTTGCATTCCTCTTCCATTGCAAGGAAAAAACTGATTCATTATCTCTCAATCGCTAGGAATGAACAGACACGGGTTTTATGACCGCTGCCTTCCTTTCACCGATCAAACATTAACCCAACCACATAGATGCTTCTGGATGTAGAGAGGAAACTGAACTTAGTTTTCCAGCAGCTTCCAAGATGAGCACTTTCACTTTGCCCACAATGTTTGCTGGATTCAAAGTTTTATTGTTGAAAATCTAATCATTTCTAGCGAGCCACACCTTCCACCATATGAATTTTGGCATGGATTGCCAGATTTTATTGAAATATGTATTTTGAATTCTTTTACAAGGATTTTGATCTTTCCAATTGATGAAGATGGGGATGACTACGATTTGAGTAGGGCTAGAGATGTGTGAACCTTGAAGGATCCTTCCCCATAATATTTGAGTAAAACTACAATCAATAAAAACATGGTCTGAAGTTTTGGAGGGTGCATCTGAACGGTCCATTGAACCCATGTTTTAACAAATTTTCTCCAGTCAGAGCTCGTTTATGCATGAGAAACCAAGTGAAAAAATTCACCTTGGGAAGACTGAAAGATGACCAAACATATTTCCACAACGCAGGGGACAACAAAGAGGGATGAGGAGATTGTAAACTAGAAAAACCTTGAGGCGTAGAACAAAAATCTGAATGACCACATCCCCATTTTTCCTTAGAGGAGAAATGAACAAGAGATAATCTTGAGAGCATGGAGATCATCAAAAATTTTAATGGAAGGAGGGGTCCTAGAAGCTCTGGTAGAGACCAACCTATCCAATTCTTAGAGATATCCCAATAACATATATCTGCAAGCCGAATAAGTCGTTTACTTACAAACAATAACATGATCTCATTTAACAAAATTAAGGAAGAGAGAGGTGGATTCCTAGGATGCTGTCTTCCCACAATAAGATCTTCGCCCCATTGCTAGGGATTCTATATAACTGATACCGAATATGGTCTATTAATTTTCTACATAAATTCCATATTTCTATACCTAGAGGTGTGTTTTCTATTTTTAGATTTATCAAATAACCTCCGTTAAGATATTTCATCCAAAAACTCTTGCTTACTGAATGCTTTTTATTTGCAAACAACTACCATACAATTTTCCCTCCCATAGCTAGATTTTCCAATCTAGGGTCACGAATCTGCAATCCACCTGCCATAATTGGTCTTTTGAGAATGTCCCAACATATAAGATGCAACTTTCTCTTATTGAATTTTCCTCCATTCCAAATAAAATATCAAAGAATCTTGGAAATTTTTGAGACGTAATATAATTGGGAGCAAGAAGCAAAGAGGAATGGAATATGGGGAGGGCTAAAAGGACAGCCTTCATCAAAACCAACTTTCTAGCCTTAGTTAACCATTTTCCACCCCAAGATGCTATTTTGGATTTTTATCTTAGCTATCAATTCAAACCAAATATAAGGAGGACTTGGTCCCAAAGTTAGAGGTAATCCCAAATATTTGATCTTATCCCATTTATCAAAACAGGGAAACCCAAGCAATGAGAGATTCAAATAATTTCCAGATGATCTACATTCCAACCATAGATAACACTTTTATTTTTGTTGATCAAAGCTCCTAAAATTATACAGAAGTTTTGAAGAATTTCATTAAAGGCCTGAGCAATCTTTAACGAGGCCCCTCCTAAAAGGATAGAATCATCCACAAAGAGGGTATGATTTATAGGATCCACTCCCCTTGTTGTCTTAAGGACTGGAATAGAACCTAATTCCTTTTCATCTGCAAGCTTTCTGCTAAGAGATTCAACCACCAAGATATAGAGGAAAGGTGATAGAGGGAATCCTTGGCGGATTCCTCTTGAAGCTTGGAAAAAATTTGAAGGTCTATTAGTAACAGGAGGCACTATCCAGGGCCTATCTATGGAAGCTTTTATCAAGATAAAAAAATCAACCCTAAAACCAAAAGAGAGAAGGAT
This sequence comes from Pseudotsuga menziesii, assembly GCA_001517045.1. Taxonomy (NCBI): domain Eukaryota; kingdom Viridiplantae; phylum Streptophyta; class Pinopsida; order Pinales; family Pinaceae; genus Pseudotsuga; species Pseudotsuga menziesii. The sequence continues at coordinate 289,357 of LPNX011053071.1, forward strand.
TTGGTAGAGAAAGGAGAGCTTAACACGATCAAAGGAAATTTTCATATCCATCTTGATTAACATTCCTTTATCCTTCCTTTGAAAACTGGAGTGAAGGGCTTCTTGGACTTGAATTACATTGTCTACTAGATTCCTACCTTTTAAAAAACCTCCCTTAAGAGGAGATATCAACTTCCCTAACACAGGCTTGAGTTGATTATCTAAGAGTTTAGCTAGGAGCTTGTAAGAGGAATTATAGAGTGAGATAGGCTGAAACCTGTCAAAAGTTTCAGGATTAACATCCTTTGGGATTAAATAAAGGAATGTAGAATTCATACACCCTCCCACTTTAGTTTTTATTGAAAGGATGACACCATGCGAAGCAGATATGTTTTTATAATTTTCCAGCAAACTCTGTAAAAATGGAAGGAGAAACCATCCGGCCCAAGAGCTTTGTCCGGCTCCATTTTCCAGATGACATCCAATATTTCTTTTTTAGAGAAAGGCTTCATTAGGCCACCGTTAACCTATGAACTGACAAGAGAAGGGATGTTAGTAAAAAAGTCAGTAGTTACTTCACTATGAAAGATTCTGTCCTGCTGAAACAAATGCTCAAAATGCCTTTGATCAACCTTCTTTAATTGATCATAAAATTTAATGATTTCCCCCTCACTTGTGGAGATTTTCAAAATATGATTATGTCAAAGTATAGGTCTGCATTATCCGTGGAAGAAAGCTGTGTTTTTATCTCCCGCTTGCAACTAAAGACTACGAGACTTTAGGCGAAGGTACTCCTCTTCCTAACGAAAAGAGTGAAAGGTTATTAGTTGAGCGGACTACTCAATAACCAAATGAACTTTGGCAATTTAAATTTCCTCCATTCCTAGCTGAATTTGTACTAACTCCCGCAATTTCTCTTTCCTACTAGTCATTGGAGTAGTGAGAGATTTTTTTGCCCAATTTTTCAAAGCATACCTAGTGCTCTTAATTTTATGCTCCCAGACAAAGCCGGGGGATCCTTCTACATACTGAGACCAATATTTTGTCATTGTTTCCCAAAAGCCATCTCTCTCAATACAAAGAGGACTGAAACGAAATGAAATTGGACCAAGATCTTCCTCTTCTTCAAGAATAAGAGAAATAAGATGATGATATGAAGTTAATTTGGGAAGAATTTTAGTTGAGATAATTATTTTCTCCTCCATTTGGGAATCCCTACTCTGTTATAAGACCATGTGTAACGGAATTTTTTAGGTTTGAAGTCAAGAAGATCACTAGCATGGATGAAAGACTCCACTGATTCTTGAAAAGGGTCATTACCGATAACTCCACATTTTTTCTCTTTAGGATCTAAGATTATATTGAGATCCCCTGCCACTATAATATTTGTGGGATAATATATTTCTAAGAAGTCTGAAAGAGAATTCCAACATTCTTTTTTTTCCTTCAAATTTACTGGGACATAAAGATTGAAAAGTGCCATGGAGATCTTACTTGGTATATGCTAAAGTTCTGTATAAATCCATTGTTGGGTTACATACGAGCTTTTTAGAAGAAACTTATCCTCATACCATAAGTTTTCAAGGCCCCCAAAAGTACCTCACGCACTGATCGCCTTGCCAACACTCTTTTTCCACTTTGTTCTGCCTATGGATAGAAGAAATTCCTATTCTATCTTTGTCTCTTGGAGCAAAAGAATATCAGAAGGTTCCACTCTTAATAAATCTTTAACAGCTTCAGTTTTGATTGGATTCGCTAAATCCCTGCAATTCCAAGAGATGATATGCATTATTTACCTGAGAAAGAGGGAGTTATTACTCCGTTTGGGGGTCTTGTTCGCTTGCTTCTGCCAAGTGACATTTCAATTGTAGACTGACTTCCCTGCATATTTAATCTCTCTACCTCTTCTTCTCTAGCCTCCTTTTGAGACTTCCTACCTGCATTTTTGGTGATTTACTCGATAGAATATTCTTCAAAAGAATGAGAACTGTCAACCGATTTCTTCTTTATTATTTCTGCATAAGATGGAGAAGGAGTGGCTCCTTTTGGTGAATCATGGTTTTCTTCAAAGATTGAATATACACAAGGTATTTTTGAGGTTGCTATTCCATATTGTTCCAATGGATCGATATTTACTTCAACTTCTTCTTCCTGCACAATTAAACACTGCACCTCACCCTCTTCAAGAACAAGAATAATTTGATCTTCAGAAGAGCTTAGAACAACAAAATGATTTGATGAAACAATGGTTTTTTCTACAGCCCGAGATTTAGGGATACTCTTCCCATAAGTAGTGAATCCATTCCTTATATTTCCTTCTTTACCTTTATTTATATTATCCTGAATGTAAGTACCTGCTTTCTGAACTTGAGTCCATTGATCAACCTTCTCTTTTTCAAGATCTTCCTCTAGTTGTTTCTTGCAATTTCGGGAAAAATGACCATAACCGTGGAAATGACGGCACTTGAAAGGAATCTATTCGTAATATAGATCCTGGATGTGTGACCATTCAACTAATTTTAAATTGATCGCCTCGAGAAACCCTATCTCCAAATATACTTCAACGCATATTCTTGTACATAAATATTGATCTTTCCTTTCTGCCCTATCGATATATTTTCCTAGCTTTTTTGAAATTGTTTCCAAAGATTCCGAGTTCCAATAATGTAAAGGTAAGTGAGGAAGCCTTACCCACACAAGAATAACTGACAAAACATCTTAGGTAGGATCAAAATATGGAGTCCACTTATTCAAATAGATCCCCTGAGGGCCCATGAAATATGGACCATTTCGGAAAATAAGGTCACGATGTTCAGCTGAATAAAAAACAAAGACATAGTATCCTAGGCCAATGAGATGATTTGAAATTACTTCAGTAACCAGGGGCCTCCAATTTCATTGAACCCATCCATCAATAGCCTTAGGAGAAGGCCAAAGACCTATAAATTGCCCAATGAGCCCACACTCAACTAGATTTAATGCAGTTCGACAAGGCCGTTCAATAGGAAATTCAACATAGGGAATTTATGCTTTCTTCACAAATATATGCATATTTGGACAACCTTTCCTCTTGCCACAAGAGGCAATCAAATGTTTAAAGGAATCCACTTAAGGAGGAAGAGGAGGGGGAGGACCCCCTTTGACATCCATAAGAGAAGAATATGGACACCAAACTACTTCAATGTGAACCACTTCTTAATCAAAATATTTCAAATCAATATCAGACAACTCCTTAGTTGAATATCTACCTTCAGAATCACACAACTAGCACAGTCGAAAGAATTCTTGAAATAGAACCAGCAGATCATGCGTTAAAAACTCAAATGGATTCAATCAAGCTTGTAAAATCTTTTCCTCAGTAGTCAAGGGGTATCCTGCACATTATCAACCAAAGAAAACCATAACCGACCAGAAGGTTTGAATATTCAAGGAGTGCAAAAATTCTTGGGAGAAAACCAGTCTTTCTTGAAAACCATACCGAAAAATTCCAATATTCCTATAACAAGTGTACCGAGGAGCATAGTCTCTTGGCCAAATCAGGAACAGATCAAGGGGACTTGAAGCCACTCAACAACTCCATATCAACAACAACTCCCAAATCATGATCCTGCAAATCAAAGCACAAATATTGAAGCCAGATCCTCTAAAGGGAACGGACTAGAGCCGAAGGCTCTGAGCGGATCAAATTTTTTTGAAATCTTATTGGAGCGCCAAAAAAAGTTCTAACTTTCAAGACATCAGTTGAGTCTTAGTTCACTCTTTGAATCTTTAATAACAATGCAAAAAATAATAAAATTCACTGTAACTTAAAATTCCTCTCTTTGTTTTAAGTTATAATGAGTTTTACATACATAATGGATCTTACCTACAAATTTAATGTGACTTCCCCAGATTGTAACCAACCTAGATCCATATAAAGTCTATGTTTAATGTAAAACATCGGGAGTCATTATAGGAACTAGTGAGTCATATCAAGTCATGGCTTGTGATTCATATCAAGTCCTATATATATCCTCATATGATTGAGGTGGTGATGCACGTACTGTAAAGTCTTGTGAGTAATATCAAGACTGTAGACATGCGCGTAATATCAAGTCGGACTTGTGAGTAATATCAAGTCAAGTATTCTCATAGACGGTACCCTATGAGATGGAGATTCAATTATGGAGGTAATCTTGTGAGTAATATCAAGCTAGGACTTGTGAGTAATATCAAGACTGAAGTCTTGTGAGTAATATCAAGACTATAGATTGTGTGTAATATCAAGTCGGACTTGTGAGTAATATTAAGACTATAGACTTGTGTGTAATATCTTGTCAAATAGTCTCATAGATATTAGTCTATGGGATGGAGTGCTTAGAGCACAAATGTTATGTGATATATTACTAACTAGGGTCATTCGAGATGGATAAAGCCATTAAGTCTCCTCTAGAGACTGATCACCTCTAGAGTGAATTACTATAGCATATGATTTTATGGTTTTGGGTAATATAATATGATCATAGCATGTGTCAATTCTTCAGAGTATAATAAGATATGATAACTGATTAAACATAGACCATGCAATAAGATAAAGAGACAAGCAATAAAGAGATTATGAGAGAAAGATAATTCGAATTTCCCATGTAGATGAATAAGTGAACTCAAGTTATAAAGATTCAATTAAATATGAATGCCTCAATCAGTGCTTTAGTTAAAGGATCAGTTGAACTATTAATGATCAACATTCTGTTAAGTAAAGAAGAGCCCAGTGTTCATCAATCAACAAGATTCAGTTAATAATGGTTAACTACGTGATTCAAGAAATATGGACTAGTTAACTAAAGTGTTTACACTTTAGTTATACTAATAGAAGACACTTAAGTTAATCAAAGGATGACTCTTTAGTTAAGAAAGTGTGTTGCATGCACCACTTGAGTAATTGAACTATGACACTTATGTTAGCCTGTTAACTAAGTCATCAATATTTATTTAGAGATTGAGTTCACTCCAATGTCAGTTAACTATCAGTTAATATCCACGATTGAAGGTATGGTGCATTAGTTGTGCATGATGAAGATTCAATGCATGGATTGATTATTCCAAAAAGTTAATTCGAAATTGTAATGCAAGTGTGGGTAATTCTCATGAAACCATTCACTAAGGTTTGCATGGAAATCATTATGGCTTGTTATTAATATTCTAGGTTTATGGAAAGTTCATGACAATTGTTACAATGGATCTCTCTTATCTATTGCTCCATATTCTCTCTTATAGGGAAATCTTCTTATGTTGTAAAAGTCATTCTCTGCAATCTATCTAATATAATCTGAAGAATTGTTGGGATTTTTCATCCTCTCTGTTAAGAAGATTTTCCCTAGGGTACATATTGTGTTGTGGATGAATTATTGTGTGTGATTGAATTTTTTATTATTGTAGGTCCTCAACATATCATTGATAAAAGTTTTAAAGTTTAATAATCTCCATTATTGACTAAAACATTAACACTCCCGATCTACCATGCACCAAGAGGGATAAAATCCCTAGAGGTGCAAACCCTTTTTATTGTTTGTCTCTTGTTTGATAGGTTTGCACCTTTATAGATTTGATCCCTCTCGGCACATGGTAGATCCATATTTTGTATGGATCTTGGATGGTTATAGTCTTGTGCACTCACATTAAATTTGTAGATGATCTTCAATATGTATGTAAAATTTACTATAACTTAAAACAAAGAGGGGAATTTTAATTTATAGTGAATTTTATTGTTTGTTGCATTGATACAAGTGATTGAAAGAGAGGAATCACTAATAGCAATGCACATCGGACCAAGTTAAACTATTTTTTATTGTTTTTTACGTTGATATCAATTATTCAAAGAGACGAATCACTAATATCAATGCACATTGGAACGATTTAAGTTGTAGTGAATTTTATTGCTTGTTGCATTCATATCAATGCTTCAAAGAGAGGAATCACTGTTATTAATACTCATTGGACCGGTTTAAGCTACAATGAATTTTATTGTTTGTTGCATTGATATGAATGGTTTAGAGAGGAAGCAATGATATTAATGCACATTGGACCAGTTTAAGTTATAGGAATTTTATTGTTTGTTGCATTGATATTACTGATTCAAATAAAGGATTCACTAATATTATACTATATTTTTATTGTGGTTATATACATGTCAACTTAAATATTTTTAACTTTTAACTTTTTGTTCCATTGATACCAGTTCTTCAAAGAAAGAAATCATTGATATCAATGCAACAAACAATAAAATAATTCATGTACCCTGAAAATCCAAGAAATTTGACTCCACTCCTTGATATTAGGTTTAATTTATAATGAATTTTACTATTTGTTGCATTGAAATCAATTATTTAAAGAGAGGAATCACAGATATCAATGCAACAAAGATTAAAATTCACTGTAACTCAAATCCAATATAATAGTGTAGTCATTAAAATCAATGCAATCAAATTGCTTTGAATTTTCATTGATATTGTCATGTTACATCACATTATCTCAATGGAATAAAATTGTTTTGCATGATCAACAATTTATCTCTAATACTATGTTTAAGTTACAAAGAATCTTATGTTTGTTGCATTGATATCAATGACTCAAAGAGAGGAATCACTCAGATCTATGCAACAAACAATAAATTTCATTGCAACTTAAACTTAATATTCACGAGTGGAGTCACTAAAAACAATGCAACATACTATAACACACTTTATCAAGAGAAGGAGACACACAAATAAATCCAACAAATGCTATATTCCCTATAAATAAAACCTATATTAACTGAAATTAATCCAACCATGATCTATTTGAAGAAAGAAATTAATTTGCTTAGTATTTTCAAGGTACTTGGATGATTTTATATAAAAAATATAAAGAATATTAGTTGTATTTTTAAAAATAATTTTTACCTATTTAATTATTTTACATTATTATATTATTATATATATACCATAACTATGTAACATTATTTTCCTAGGGTGGCTGGTGCAGGGGGCATGGTTTTCTTTGACCCTGGAGCAAATATTGTCAAGACCTATGCCTGCAGAATGGGTACTGGAAACAATAATCATGTAGAGAGATTTTATTTGTACTTTGGATTGAATTTGTCTCTTGAATTTAGTGTTCACTCCCTGTTTGTGATAAGATAATCTCTTGTTGTTCTCTCACATACTAGGCAAATAAAATAGATTTTGGAACAAGTAGTAGGATGTCTCCATAAATGGATTCTAAGATCTCTCTCTCATTTTCAATCACTCCATTTTTTTCATGTTTGAAGTGATCTTAATTCTTTGGATGATGGTTTGTATAACCAAGCTTCTCAATTCCCTAGGGGAGGATTTAAAGAAAGTGAGGACCCTATTAAACAAATTAGCCTTCTTTAAATATTTTTTATGGATCGTATGCTTTTACTTTCTCCTTGTTGGTTGCAATTGATCTTCTCTCATGTTGGCAAGCACAGTGACAAGTGTAAGATAATGGTAATTTCAACCTATGGTATAGCTTGGGTTATTAATTTCATTATCAGTTTCATTAAGAACATGAGATGTGACGACTCCTTCTGTCCTCTTTATCTCAAAAGGGAAGTCTAAGATTTGTGAGTTTGTGTAGCTATTTCTTTTCGTTGAGGTGGTTTGATTGTAGAGCTCAGACCGTTTATGAGTTTGGAGTGGTGGTGAGTACTGTTTTGTATTTGTCCTCCTTATCCTTAGTTCAAGGAGGTAGGCGCTCTAAGGTTGCATACCTTCTTTGTTGAAGTTCCCAGGTACTCTTCTTATGCAATTTCTCATATTTTTCTTTTGTGTTTCAATTTTGGGATACTCATGATCTTATTATCTAGTATATGAGAAGTGAATAATTAGAGGGTTCCCTATTTTGGATTTTTGAGAACTGTTCTCCTTTGTATGATAATTGTGGTTGCTTGAATCTGCTCGGTATTCCCTCTAATTATTTTTTCAATGGTTTGGTGAATTTGGCTCCTTTGGGGATTTTATTAAGTGGGAATTCATTTTAATTCCATGATTTTAGTAGGGTAAGCTTAAATTTCTCTTAGGGAAGGGGAATTCATAGTGGGTTTTTGAATATGGAAATTATTAAGAAAATTGAAGATCTTGTTGAACAAGTTTCTTCTGTAAAGGATAGTATGCAAGATTTCCAGGGTCAAGTGAATGGTATGCGAGACAAATTGAATGGTTTGAAGGCATCTCTCCATCATATTCTATCCCATATGCCATAAATGGATAAGAAATTGGAGCAGTTTGATTCTTTTTCTCTTCAAATTAGTTTTGGCATGGAAAATCATTTTAATGAAATTAATGGTGCTATTAGGGTCTGTGACCTAAATCTACATGATATCTCTCAGGAAGTTAATAAACATGAAAATTTGGTTATGTTTCATGAAGACCTCATAAGAGGGAAAAAATCCAAGGTCGAGGAAAATTTTGAGGGTTGAAATGGAGATGTAAATTCTATTGTTCATCTCGTGCAAATTATTTTTAGCTCCAAAGAAGAAGATTTGGTTGTCTCTTCCCCTATTTTCCTTGCTGAAGATAGTGATGATGAAGATGAATACCTTTAGGAAAATCAAGAAGATAATGACATCCATGATGTTGATACTGATGGAAATCTGGAAGAGGATGTGGTTGAGGATGAAACTAATTTTGATGATTCTCCCTTTGTATATTTTAAGAACTCTTTTGATGAATACTTTGAAGTGGAAGAAGCTCCTTCCGAGGAGCTTGATTTTGAAAATGATTTTAGTATCTAGCTTACTTTATATGCATTTTTTTTGCCTTCTTATAGATGGACAATATGTAAGAATATATAGCACTATAAAATTTTTTGTTTTTTGGAGAAGAAACTCCCTCATTAGGATGACTGTAATTATGTGTTATATGATGCTACTCTCAAGATTTGATCCTTCTAAACTTGTAATGAGGGGTTTTTTGTATCAACTTGATAAATTTTGTTTAGCCCTATATCAATACAATAGTAACAATTTGTGTTAAAAAAACTATATAACATTATTTTATTTAATAAATTTATACTTATAACAATTTAATATTATTTTAAATTTTAATAACTTTAACTATTTAATCTTATACCTCTAACTAAAATGAATAATTTCAACTTGCAAAAATTACTTTATTATTATTTTAAATTTTAATTTTTTTTAACACAAACAGGTAATTTTATTTTTAGGAAGGAAACAGGTATGATTTGGAAAATACCAATCAACCTAATTACATAATTCTAAAGGGCCAAAAACTGAAAAAATCCTTACAGAGATGGGGATCACCTATAAAAACATATTACAATAGCATGTAGCAGTATTACAGAATAGGGTGGAAATAACTAGATTCCCCGTTGATGCTAAGAAATCCTTGAGGAAGTAGACAAGCATTGTTAGCTAGAGCATCAACAAGATTGTTTAAGTCTCGGAGAATATGGTAGGACTCAATAATGTCAAATTATTTCAAAACGATCCTAATTCTATGCAAAATAATATTCAAGGCAGAATTATTAAAGCTATTAGCTGAATTTAATGCTTTTATCAGCATCTCAAAATCGCCAAAGATTTGAACGGAATTAAATCCTTTATCCTTATCCAACTGGGATGCCATGAGGAGGCTGTATCTTTCAGCCTGATTGTTTGACATGGACCCAAGACCCAAACTGAAACTGTAGTTGGACAACCTGTTAGGAGAGAAAACTAGACCCTTTGCTCCATAGGCCTTGGGGTTCCTCTTGGAAGCACCATCAAAGAAGATTACAGCTGAAGTAGAATTCATCCAATTTTTTTTAAAGTCTTCCTTATTCCCATGAAGCCTCCAAAGAGGGAGACTGACAGGCTTGGCATAGATTGAATTATTCCCAGCTGCTTGAGGACTAGAACCAATCCATAGTGTTGGAAGAGAAGACAACGTGTGGCCAATAGATTCAGCAAACCGAGATTTAGCTTTGTAAGCCACGATCTGAGAAATTGAAATCTGGTTGAAAATAAAAATGTTTCTACATAACCATAACGACCACCACATATATTTCAATATCAAATGCGAGTGCTTATGGAGAATTACTGAATTGGATTTCGAAGGCTAGCTATCATGCCAAGCTGTGTAAAAAGACATTACAGAGTTTTGAGATGGAAACAAATAGGGTACAGCGTGAAGAACCAGGGACCAAACTTTTTTGGAGAACTCGCAAACAACTACAAGGTGGTCAGCCATCTCTTTTGCTGAGTTGCAAAAATAGTAGCGAAAGGGACCATGGAATCCACGTTTCATGAGATTGTCACCTGTCAAAATTTTATTGTTCAGTAACAGCTAAGAAAATAAGTTGACCTTCGACATACATTGGGAAAACTATACCGTTTTCCAAATCGAAGGAGGTAAGCATGAGCGATGAGGAGGTTGGAGGACATTGAAACCTTTGGTTGCAGAGTAATAACCATAAAATCCCCATACCCAATGATATTGATGAGAGGAGTAGATAGGGGCGAGGCCAGGAAGATTAGAGAACAACACAATTTTATGGGAATTGAGGAGAGCAGGAAGATCCGGGAGAGACCAACCAATCCAATTGCCAGAGTTATCCCAAGTGCAGATATCAGCCAATCTGAGAAGTCCTTTATTTGTTTCCCAGTTCATAATCTATGTTAATGGAATTACAGAGGAAAGAGAAGGATTCCTGGAGATTCTATCCTCCCAGAGTAGGATCCTCTTCCCATTACCCAGGATTCAAAAGATATGTTGGACAAAGAAACCCAAACCTTTTTTGCAAGAGTTCTAGATATAAGTGCCAGACAGAGTATTAGCAGAAGAAATATTTCTCAGCGATCCACCCTTTAGGTATTTCATCCAAAAAATATTACCCCATGATGTTTTTTGTCCGCAAATAGCTTCCATATAATTTTTCCACTCAGTGCTAAATTAGCCAAACCAGGGTCTCAAATTTGTAGCCCACCTTCTTCCATAGGTGTCTTAAGAACTTCCCAACTTACCAAATGCATCTTGCTATGCCTTCCTTTACCGCCATTCCAGAGGAAATCTCACAATATTTTAGAGTCGAGATACCCTTTGGGGCCAACAACAAAGAGGATTGGAAAATAGGATAAGCTGAAAGAACTTCCTTAATCAGGATTAGTTTCCTCGCCTTGGTTAACCACTGCCCACCCCAAGAAGCGATTTTTTCCTTTAACTTAGCCAAAACATCCAGCCAAAGAGATGGAGGAGACGATACAAGAGTTAAGTTAATCCCCAAATATTTTATTTTCTCCCACTTATCAAAACTAGGGAAGTCCAAGAAGTCTGCTAATCAAAGAATAACCGAGTGTTCTATATTCCAACCATATACAACACTTTTTTTTTGTTAATCAATTCTCTCGATATTTGACAATATTTTTTGAGAATCTCATTAAATGCCTGAGCAATATTCATAGAGGCCCCTCCTAGAAGAAGGGAGTCATCTTTGAAAATATCATGGTTGATTGGGTCGATATCCCTAGAAATCTTAATGCCTGAGATATAACCAACATCCTTTTCTACACTGAGTTTTCTGTTGAGAGATTTAGCCATCAAGATGTATAGAAAGGGAGACATCAGACAGCCTTGGTGGAGACTTGTGGAAGCCATGAAGAAGTTGGTTTGTCTTCCATTGACTAATTGCGCTATCCAATGCCTGTCTGTGCATGTTGTGATCAAGTTTATGAACTCAGAGAAAAAACCAAAAGAGAGCAGGACATCATATAGGAAGGGGAGATTTACTCGATAAAATGCGTTCTTCATATCCAACTTGATTAACATACCTTTATCCTTCCTTTGGAATCTTGAATGAAGAGCTTCTTGAACTTGGATTACATTATCCACTAAGTGTCTGCCTTTTACAAATCCCCCTTGCAGAGGAGAGATCAAATTACCTAGCAAGAGCTTGAATTTGTTGGTTAGAATTTTGGCTATAATTTTTTAAGAAGCATTACACACTGAAATAGGATAGAAACTTTCGAAGTAGGAAGGATTGACTTCCTTGGGGATAAGGGCGAGAAATGTAGATTTAGTACATCCTCCAACTTTTGCTTTTTTTTGGAAGGCAATCACCATCCACATCAGGTCTAATTTGATAATAGGCTAGTAGACTTTGTAAAAATGAAAAGAAAATCCATCTAGCCTAGGAGCCTTATCTGAATCCATAGCCCAGATTACCTCAACAATTTCCTTTTCAGTGAAGGGTTTCATTAAAACAAAGTTATCCTCAACACTAACAAGAGGAGGGACATTTTCCAAAAATTAGGAAGACGCTTCCTTATCAAAAAGCCCATCATCCTGAAATAAAAGCTGAAAATGCCTATAAGAAGACTATTTAAGGAGATCTTGAACTTTTACAATGAACCCCTCACCAGTGGATATTTCCAAAATATGATTTCAGGACAATCTAGCCCTGCATTGACGATGGAAGAATGCAGTGTTCTTGTCACTCGCCTTCAGCCAGAGACTTTGAGACTTCAGCCTGAGATGTTCTTCTTCCTGTTTGAATGTCTGGGAAGTTTTAAATTGGGCTAGTTGCTCCAGAGCTAATTGAGAAGATGTTATTTCTTGATCTTCCATTCCCAATTGAATTGTAGACAGCTCTATCACACATTCTATTCCACTGATTGTAGGAGAAGGTAGAGGAAATTTTTCCCACTTATTCAACGCTAATTTAGTATTCTTCAATTTCTGTTCCCATACAAAAATGGGTGAACCCACTATGTACTGAGCCCAATCTTGCGATACAATTTCCATAAACCCATTTCTTTCAATCCAGAGTGGGATGAACTTGAATGGGATTGGCACAAGCTCCTCTTCTCTTTCAAAAAACAAAGAAATTGGGTGGTGGTCAGACGATAGCTTAGGTAAAATTTTAGAAGAGATGATGGATTTCCCATCTAGTAGAGAGCTGTGAACAAGAAATTGATCTACCCTGGAAGCAATGCTTCCTGCACCCGCTCTGTGATTAGACCACGTAAAATGCCCCAGCTTTGGATTTACGTCTAACAAATCCCAAACTTGTATCAATTCCTCCACCGAATCGTGCATAAAATCCTTTCCTCACAGGCCAACTTTTTTTTTCATTAAGGGCTAAGGAAATGTTAAAATCGCCTGCTATAATTATATTAGCAGGAAATGTGACCTCTATAAAGTCTGATAACGATTTCCAACATGATTTTTTTAGTGTATCTAACTAGGAGATAGATATTAAGTAGGGAGAAAGAGAGCTAACTGGAGTAATGGAATAGCTCATAAAATATCCAGTGCTAGGTGGTAAACCATTTATTTAACTGAAATTTATCATTGCACCATAGAGTTGCTAATCCCCCACAGGTGCCTCTTGCACTAACAACTTTTCCAGCGTTCAGAATCCATTGATTTTTACTTAAGAGAAGGAGATATTCCTCCTCAATCTTGGTCTCTTGAAGCAAGATAATTTCATATGGGACCATTCTCATTAAATCTTTGACAGCTTGAGCTTTGGATGGGTTCCACAATCCCCTGCAGTTCCAAGAGACAATCTACATTACTTACCCAATGAGGAGGGAGTAATTACTTACCCAAGGAGAAGGGAGTATTTCCTCCCATATGAAATTTCAATGGTGGGTTGAATACCTTGTGTCTTAAGCCTCTCAACCTCTTCTTCCCGTACCTCCTTCTTAGACTTCCTACCAGCATTTTTGGAGAGCTGATCAATGGAGTCTTCATCAGAAGATCCAGAGCTTTCAACCGACTTCTTTTGAGAAATGTCTACATAAGAAGGGGGAGAACTAAAACCAATTAGGGAGACTTAGGAAGGTTCTCCAGCCTAGGGAGGGACCGAAGAAGATTGACTAGCTTGATCCAATGTTACTATGTTTAATTCAGGTTCCATCTCATACCCATTGAATTACTGCATTTTGCCTTCTTCAAGGATAGTTTCAGAGGAGGTAAGAACAACAAAGTGATTAGAAGGATATTTGGAGAGATCAACAATATGAGGAGTAGGAGGATTATTCCCAACAACAGAGTCACCTTTCATGAATTTACCTTTCTTTTTGGGACCATGATTGGAATTTCCTGCTTTTTGGACTTGGATTCATTGATCATCTTTCTCCTTTTCGATTTCCTCTTCTGACTTTTTCTTACAGTTTTAGAAAAAAATGGCCATAACCATGGCATAATATGCATTTGAAAGGAATTTTTTCATAATCCAACTCCTGGAAATACGATCAATTTGCAACAGTTAACTTGATTGCCTCAGGCAGGCCAATTGCCAAATAAACTTCTACACAAATTCTAGAACATGAGAATTGATCTTTCCTTTCAGTCATGTCAATATATTTACCAAGTTTGTTCCCAATGGCTTCAAGGAAGGTGTGGGAGCCTTACCCAAATAGGGACGAAAGACGAAATATCTTGAGTGGGATCAAAATCAGGGGTCCACTTTTTCAAGTAGAGTCCCTGCGGGCCCATGAAGTATGGACCATTTCGAAAGATAAGGTCACGGTCCTCTGCAAAGTAAAAAATGAAGACATAGTAGCCTCTTCCAACAAAATGATTTCGAATGCCATCAGAGATTAAGGGCCTCTAGTTTCTCTGAACCCAACCATCCATGGTATTTGGAGAATGTCAGAGGTCAGTGAATTGTCTGATAATCCCATGCTTAGAAAGATTGAGAGCTGAACGACAGGTTCTATCAGCTGGTAATTCCACCGAAGGGATATCTACTTTCTTGACAAATTTCTGAGTAGGGCCCCATTTCCTCTTTCCACAGGAAGCAATCAATCTCTTGAAAGCCTCTAGGTCAGGAGGAAGAGGCAAAGGAGGAACCCCTCCGGAGTCCATAAGGTGCCTCCAAAAGAAAAGAGACCCTTAGCACAAATAGAATAAAAACTGACAAAGAACAAACTCCAAACAAGGAGAGACCAAATCATAGAGCTTCAGCTGCCAAAACAATAAGGGAGGAACAACAAGCCTATGAGAGACAATTGATCAGACTTTAATTAAGAACCTCCACGCAGGAAACATTGATTACAAAACCAGACCACAAGAAGCCCGTGGAGAACCAGAAGGGACAACCTACAAATGAAGCACTCTCAAAAATATCCATCCAGACACTGATCATCAGCAAGGAACCGATCCACCTGCAAATCTCTAGCAAGAGAACTAGGAGGTTCAACAAGAGAACTAATTGGGGAGACTTGGGAAGGTTCTCCAGCCCAGGGAGAGATCGAAGAAGATTGACCAGCTTGATATGATGTTACTATGTTTAATTCAGGTTCCATCTTATACCGATTGAATTACTACATTTTTCCTTCTTCAAGGATAGTTTCATAGGAGGTAAGAACAACAAAGTGATTAGAAGGATCCTTGGAGAGATCAACAGTCTGAGGAGTAGGAGGATTATTACCAAGAACAGAGTCACCTTTCATGAATTTACCTTTATTTTTGGGACCCTGGTTGGAATTTCCTGCTTTTTGGACTTGGATGCACTGATCATCTTTCTCCTTTTCGATTTCCTCTTTTTAATTTTTCTTACAGTTTCAGAAAAAAATGGCCGTAACCATGGAATAATATGCATTTGAAAGGAATTTGTTCACAATCCAACTCCTAGAAATAGGACCAATCTGTAACAGTTAACTTGATTTCCTCATGCAAGCCAATCTCCAAATCAAATTCTACACAACTAGCACATGAGAATTGGTCTTTCCTTTCGGCCCTGTCAATATATTTACCAAGTTTGTTCCCAATGGCTTCAAGGAAGGTGCAGGAGCCTTACCCAAATAGGGATGACAGATGAAATATCTTGAGTGGGATCAAAATCATGGGTCCACTTTTTCAAGTAGAGTCCCTAAGGGCCCATGAAGTATGGACCATTTTGAAAGATAAGGTCATGGTCCTCTGCAAAGTAAAAAATGAAGACATAGTAGCCTCTTCCAACAAAATGATTTCGAATGCCATCATAGATTAAGGGCCTCTAGCTTCTCTGAACCCAACCATCCATGGTATTTGGAGAAGTCCAGAGGCCAGTGAATTGTCTGATAATCCCACGTTTATCAAGATTGAGATTCGAATGACAGGTCCGATCAGCTGGTAATTCCACCAAAGGGATATCTACTTCCTTGACAAATTTTTGAGCAGGGCCCCCTTTCCTCTTTCCACAGGAAGCAATCAATCTCTTGAAAGCCTCTAGGTTAGGAGGAAGAAGCAAAGGAGGAACCCTTCCGGAGTCCATAAGGTGCCTCCAAAAGAAAAGAGACCCTTAGCACAAATAGAATAAAAACTGACCAAGAACAAACTCCAGACAAGGAGAGACCAACTCATAGAGCTTCAACTACCAAAACAAGAAGGGAGGAACAACCTGCCTATGAGAGACAATTGATTGGACTCCAATTAAGAACCTCCACGCAGGCAACAGTGATTGCAAAACCAGACCACGAGAAGCCCATGGAGAATCAGAAGGGACAACTTACAAATGAAGCACTCTAAAAAATATCCATCTAGACACTGATCACCAGCAAGGAACCGATCCACCTGCAAATCTCCAGCAAGAGAACTAGAAGGCTCAGCAAGAGAACCAATTGGGGAGGCTTGGGAAGGTTCTCCCTCCCAGGGAGGGATCGAAGAAGATTGACCAGCTTTATCTGATGTTACTATGTTTACTTCAGGTTCCATCTTATACCGATCGAATTACTGCATTTTGCCTTCTTTAAGGATAGTTTCATAGGAGGTAAGAACAACAAAGTGATTAGAAGGATATTTGAAGATATCAACAGTCTGAGGAGTAGGAGGATTATTCCCAAGATTAGAGTCACCTTTCACAAATTTACCTTTATTTTTGGGACCCTGGTTGGAATTTCCTGCTTTTTGGACTTGGATGCACTGATCATCTTTCTCCTTTTTGATTTCCTCTTTTGACTTTTTCTTACAGTTTCAGAAAAAAAATGGCCATAACCATGGAATAATATGCATTTTAAAGGAATTTATTCACAATCCAACTCCTAGAAATAGGACCAATCTGTAACAGTTTACTTGATTGCCTCAGGCAGGCGAATCTCCAAGTCAACTTCTACATAACTAGCACATGAGAATTGGTCTTTCCTTTCGGCCCTGTCAATATATTTACCAAGTTTGTTCCCAATGGCTTCAAGGAAGGTGCAGGAGAATTACCCAAATAGGTATGGCAGACGAAACATCTTGAGTGGAATCAAAATCAGGGGTCCACTTGTTCAAGTAGAGTCCCTGAGGGCCCATGAAGTATGGACCATTTCGGAAGATAAGGTCATGGTGAGTCTGCAAAGTAAAAAACGAAGACATAGTAGCCTATTCCAACAAAATGATTTTGAATGCCATCATAGATTAAGGGCCTCTAGTTTCTCTGAAACCAACCATCCATGGTCTTTGGAGAAGGCTAGAGGCCAGTGAATTTTCTGATAATCCCACGTCCAACAATATTGAGACCCGAACGACAGGTCCGATTAGCTGATAATTCCACCGAAGGGATATCTACTTTCTTGACAAATTTCTGAGCAGGGCCCCCTTTCCTCTTGCCATAAGAAGCAATAATCTATTGAAAGCCTCCAAGTCAGGAGGAAGAGGAAAAGGAGAAACCCCTCCAGATTCCATAAGGTGCCTCCAAAAGAAAAGAGACCCTTAGCACAAATAGAATAAAAACCTGACCAATAACAAACTCCAGACAAGGAGAGACCAACTCACTGAGCTTTAGCTGCCAAAATGAGAAGGGAGGAACAACAAGCCTACGAGAGACAATTGATCGACCTCCATTTAATAACCTCCATGCAGGCACCAGTGATTGCAAAACCAAACCACGAGAAGCCTGTGGAGAACTAGAAGGGACAGCCTGCAAATGAAACACTCTAAAAAATCTCCATCCCAACACTGATCACTTGCAAGGAACTGATCCACCTGCAAATCTCTAGCAAGAGAACCAGAAGGTTCAGCGCAGATCAAGAATTGAAAATTTTTCTTGGATCCCATCCAAAGATTTAGATAAAGTCACTTCCCACAAAAACTAAATGCATTTTTCTTTTAAAAATTTTAGTTAGACCTAAGACATTATATTTAACACTAAAACTTCACATTATATTTAAAACTAAAACATCACCTATTAATGTTATTTTAAATTTTAAAAACTATTAACGTTATACCTATAAATAAAAGAAAACCTTCCATCTATACAAAAACATTATTTAAAAACCAATTTAAATTTATAACAACTTAAACTATTTTGAAAACAATTTTTAATTTTAACAACTTTAACATAACTAACTAATACATATATTTACGCCAAAACCTGCAGCCCATTACTACCATTTAATCAATCCAATAACTACTTATTATACGTGCCTCAGCAGGTATATTGTAATCGATTGAAGTCAAACTCCATTGACTTAGGGTATTAGTTGGTGTCTTTTGAGGCACTTATAAAGAATTTAAACCTGTTTTCCAAAGTATGACTTAGGGGTTTGCAAAATATTTTTTTTAATTTTGTTAAAAAGCTATTTTTCTAAACAGTTGATTGGCCAATCAGAGATGATGTCAACCTTGGAGTTTGGTATCTGGTTTTCACTTGCCATGTGGAAATGATGACATCAACTACTTGTTTAGGCTCTTGCATGTGTTTCGCTTCAGTTTGTTGCCCATGTTTAGCGTACACAGGCCGTCCCAGAACAGCACCCGTCAAGTTTTCAAAAATTCCGATGCTCTTCCCCGCCCCGGATCGAATGCAAAAGATCCAAAGCAAAACAAACAATAGCACCACACTTCGATAGCCAGACATTGTGGTTCAACGATGTAACAGTTCGCAGATTGCAAATGGGATTCAACTAATTAAAACGAGATCTCTGCTCAATCGATTCTGCTAACAAATACTAAGCAAGAGAAGACTTCGTACTTAATGTTATGACGAGGAAAGGACGAGCTGTATTCCTACAAACTGAACTCAGCTCATGTCACGAATCTGCATGAACTCTTTGCCCCTTCTTATATAACAAATGATACCGGACATTTCTCCAATGGATACAATCTCCCTGATTACATCAGTCAGTATTTTTTATTTTATTGATTATCAAGATCCATCTGTCAGTATTTCAGAGTTATTTCATTATCTGTCGACTCTACATGTATTTGTTATTGATAACATTTGAATGAAATATTCGCATTTTTTCAGGCCAGCAGCTCGGTGCTCCTTCCCCGCTGCCATATCTAGATCCTTCTCTAACCGGCAATGCATTGTTGGTAGGTTCCAACTTCGCCTCTACAGGTGTTGGCATTTTGAACGATATGGGAGTCCAATTTGTACGTATATCAATTCTGTCGGATTGACGTTCTATCGATCTATGCAATTTAAAAAAAATGCAGCTTTTGTTTTAAAAAATTATACTACTAGCTTGTGTTTCTATCTACAACCTCTAAGAGTATGGAATCAGCAAACCTTTGGAACTGTTCTCTGCAATAATACCTAGCCTTATCTACTACTGTTTTGACTGGTAATTGGCGATTATGTTTTGGGGAATTTGTCAATTGGTTATCTACATTGCATTTTTTATAATATCGGTGGATTTAGCTATGAAAAATGTTATTGAATTGGTATAATTGTATGAATTAATATGTTTTTGACCATAATGACATGGAAGAATTTAGTATGAAAGCTAATTTAAGAAATACTAAGACAATTGTAAAATAAAATGTGATTGATATAAATCGATGGGAGTCATTATTAAAAATTATGGAAAATGACTTGATTATCTTATTGATTAAATCCAAAAGAAACTGTTTGCACACAGGCGAATATTATCAGAATGCCCCAGCAGTTCCAGTACTTCCAACAATATCAAGACAAAGTTGCAGGCATCATAGGACGTCCTGCGACCAACAGGCTGGTTGCGCAGGGGCTAGTAACAATCACCCTGGGAGGAAATGATTATGTCAATAACTACTATCTTGTTCCTGTATCACTGAGAGCCTTGCAATATTCGTTATCCAGCTACAGTAGCTACATTATCAAAGAATACAAGAAGTATTTAGCGGTAATAATTTGTTTTGCTTATAATATTTTCACTATTTGAACTGAAATTCATAGATTATACACACCATAAAATAGAGATAAGAAAACATCAAAAACATAATCCCTTGACTGTGATGAATTTGCAGAAATTTTACGAGCTGGGAGCCCGTAAGGTTCTTGTGCTGTCCACAGGTCCTTTGGGTTGTGTACCCGCAGAGAGGGCAACGAGATCTGTAAATGGTGATTGTGCTCCGCAGCTGCAGCAAGCCAGTGCGTTTTTTAACACGGGCTTGAGATCTATAATTGATCAGCTGAACAATCAGTATTCTGCTCAAATCTATACAATGGGTAACTCTTTTTCGCCGAACTAGGATTTGTTCTCCAACCCTCAGGCATACGGTAATGCTCTAATTTCCAAAGATTTTTCTGATTATCAATCCTTGGGCTTAAATTCACGGTGGTATAGCACTCGCTGATTATGATTACTTTTCGTGCAGGATTCTCGATTGCCAGGAACGCTTGCTGCGGACAAGGAATCTATAACGGCATAAAGCTTTGCACTTCGGCGTCAAGTGTGTGCTCAAACAGGGATGCCTATGTGTTCTGGGACTAGTATCATCCCAGTCAACGTGCAATTAGCATTATTGTCAACCGCTTATTTTCCGGTTCCCTCTCTGATATCTATCCTGTCAATCTAAACGATATGTTAAACATGACGTCTGAGGCCAAAGTCGTCAATAGCCAGCCCTAGGGAAGATTACACGTGCTGAAAATTCAGTTACGCATCTACTTTAAAAAATAAATAATGTCATGGTGGTGCCGTCGTATGTATTTCCGATTTGAATTATTTGGTCTGAAAGCATAATGAAATCGACAATTGATTCGTCTTGAATTTCTCTAATATTTCGCTTCATTCATATTATTGCACACAGTAGCTTTGACTAGCAGTCGGGAAAGCATCTCTTTAAAATGAAATATGAATTTATGGCACGAGAGAAAATCTAGAATGTTCTCATTACTCCACCACAAGGTCACGACAAATTCAAGCATATTGTATTTTCTTGTATTTTACGGCATTAGAAGCGGTATTTAAAACCTTTGCAAGGCTTATTGCAGGTTCTAGAATGAATACAATATATTATAAATGTGTGCCATATGGATGCAGGGTACTTGGACTTAATAATGGAGCTGAATCAAAATTCAATGAAAACAAGCTTGAAATTTACGCTATCACTTATTCTAATTTGAGATATAGAATGCATATTAAATCAAGCTTGACATTTATAATTTATTTTAATTTAACACATAAAATGAGTTCAAGATGTACCACTACTTATTTGTGTGCAAATCATACTTAAAACCATTATTAGACAACCATGAGCCTAATGTCATAGGAAAAGAGTAAATTAATAAATGGAATTTGTTGTAAAATTTTGTTATTAATTATTATAGTTTTATATTATTAAATTTGGGAGAATTTTGATTTTATATATATATTTTTTATATTGTGTTCGGTAACTTGTCTTTCGCATTTGTGGTTTACATTGTGTTTTTATTATTATGTAAGATTATTTTTTATTATTTTAAAGTTATTAAATATTTTTTTTAAATGTAAATAGGTTTTTATATATAATAAATTTGTAGATTATTATTATTTTATATATAATAAGTTGTTGAATGGTTTTTATTTGATTAGGTTTAATTAATTATTATTATTATAGATTTGTTTTAATTTTGAATTAACTTAAAAACATATAGAAAAAACGTAAAAAATGAATGTGTAGATATTTAAAAGATATTGGGATAATATATATTTTTAGTTTATTATATAGATGTATATACATTCATATAAAATGAATGTGTAGATATTTAAAAGATATTGAGGTAATATATATTTTTAGTTTATTATATAGATGTATATACATTCATATAAAATGAATGTGTAGATATTTAAAAGATATTGAGGTAATATATATTTTTAGTTTATTATATAGATGTACATATATTCTTAGTATCATATAGCTTATTGTCAATACTATGAATACATTATATATATATAAGTTATTATTATATTTCATTTTAGAATTGGAATAATGAATGTAATTAATTTTTAATTGAATGACTATGTTTGGTTCATCCATTAATAAGCATTGAATTAAAATTTAATTAGACTAAATATTCTAATTTGACTAAGTATATTTTTACTTAAATTATTAAAAATTTA
>LPNX011053071.1:311779-379783 GCA_001517045.1 Pseudotsuga menziesii
TCCATTTAAATATTTCTTAGAGGCAGTTATAAGCAGCATTGTTGCTATTCTTGTTTTACTTGGGGTAGATATCAAAAGCATACCCAAAGATATGTAATTTGAATAGTTTGAAACTTTCGCTGGATGACCCGCAATCTTATATCATTCTTATACACATACACGATTGTTATTATTTATTTTTAATTTTTATTTAAAATTTAACTTTTTATTAACTAGTTTGTAAAATTTGAACAGATTTACATGTGATGCTTGAAAAATTGGCTCCAAGAAGATTTTGATTTCATTGAAGTGACTTCAGCTCTGGTTTGTGCTCGGGATGTTTTTCTTTGTAGGATCATGAAGCTCTATCTTATCTTGGATCTAGGCTCCATGTTCTAAACCCGTTGAAGCGAGAAGAGATTCGGCTCTAGCTCGTTCCTTGGAGGAGTTATTGAATAACAGGTTCACAAGTTGCTGCTAGAAGCTACCAAGGCTGCGAACTCTTTGATATTTTTGCAGACTCCAGCCTATATTTGATTGGATCTCATTTAGCTCTAGAGTACTTATCTGCTGAAGCGTTTTTACCCCCGCAAGGCAATTTCATGGAGGTGGTTGTGACGAACTCGTTTTTTATTTATTTTTATTTTTAGATTTCTTTGAAGCATCTCCAACTCTAGATTGTGCTTGAGAGGTTTGTTCTTTGTAGGATCGCGAAGCTCTGTCTTATCTCCTGGATTTAGAACAATTCCGATTGTCCAAGATCTGGATCATAGAGATTCGCCTATGGCTCTTTCTTTGGAAGAGTTATTGAATAGTAGGTTGCTGTTGGAAGGTTCCACCAAGGCTGTGATCTTTCCAAGAAATTTACAGACTTCAACCTATCTTTGAATGGATCTCAATTAGGTCTAGAGTGCTGACCTGTTGGAGTGTAATTTTATCTCCTGGCAAATTGGATTGCGGTTTGTTGGAAGATCTTTCTACTGCTACTGATTTTCTTCTAATAAGATTCATTGTGAAGTAGATTGGTGTACAAATAATTCTCTAATGGACACCAGAGGGGATCCTCCTCCTCCTCTTCCACCTGAACTGGATGCCTTTAAACAATTGGCTGCCTCCTATGGCAAGAGGAAAGGGGGTCCAAATTTGTAGATATTCCCTCGGTTGAATTTCCTGCTGAAAAGACTTGCCGAATGGCATTAAATCTTGCTGAGCGAGGGCTTATTGGGAAATTTTCAAGTCTCTGGCCTTCTCCTAAGGCTGTTGATGGTTGGGTTCAACGAAATTGGAGTCCCTTAGTAATTGAAGGTATTCGAAATCACCTTCTAGGCAGAGGATATTATGTTTTTTTTTAATTTAGCTGAGGATCGTGACCTTTTTTTTTGAAATGGTCCATACTTCATGGGCCCTCAGGGGCTCTATTTGAATAAGTGGACTCTGGATTTTGATCCTACCCAAGATGTTCTATTTGGTGTTCCTGTTTGGGAAAGGATTCTTCACTTACCTTTACACTCCTGGAACTTAGAATCCCTAGAAACCATTGGGAACAATCTAGGAAAATACATCGATAGGGCAGACAGATCAATATTCGTGTGCAAGAATATGCGTTGAATTTGATTTGGAGATAGGGTTGCTAGAGGCGATCAATTTAACAGTAGTTGAATGGTGTCACATCTATGATATAGATTATGGAAAAATTCCTTTCAAGTGTCGTTACTTCCATGGTTATGGTCATTTTTCCCAAAATTGCAAGAAAAAATTAGAAGAAGATATTGAAAAAGAGAAGGCTGATCAATGGACTCAAGTTTAGAAATTAGGTATTTCCAGCCAGACAATAGAAAGAAGGAAAAGAGGGAAAGACTAGGAATGGAGCCACTATTGATGGGAAGATCCTCCCTAAAATACAGGCTATAGAAAATCCCATTGCTTCATCTAATCATTTTTCTGTTTTAAGTTCTTCTAAAGATATTCCTGTTCTTGAAGAGGGTGAATTGTAGTGCTTAGTAGAGCAGGAAGATGAAGTTGAATTAAACACTAGACCATTGGAACAATATGGAATAGCTAATTCAGAACAACCTAGTGTAGGTGTACTCTTGCATGAAAACCATCCTTCTCCAAATGGAGCCAAACCTTGTCCTTCTTATGCAGAAATAATAAAGAAGAAACTGATTGACAGTTATGGCTCTTCTGAAGAAGATTCTATAGAGAAAATTTCCAAAAGGCAGGCAAGAAGTCTCGAAAGGAGGCTACAGAAGAAGAGGTGGAGAGATTAAAGATGCAAGGCATCTAGTCCACAATTGAAATGTCACTTGGCAGAAGCAAGAGGACTAGACCCACAAAGGGAGTAATAACTCCCTCTCTCTCGGGTAAATAATGCATACCATCTCTTAGAATTGCAGGGGATTGGGGAATCCAAACAAAGCAAAAGTGATCAAATATTTAATGGGAATGGATTCTACTGATATTCTCTTGCTTCGAGAGACAAATATAGAAGAGGAAGCTCTTATATTCTTAAGTAAAACAAAGTGGAAAATGAATGTGGGCAAGGTTTTTAGTGCGAGAGGTACTTCTCGGGGCGTTGCAACACTATGGTGTGAGGGTAATTTTCATCTGAAAAGCTCCTTTGTTACCCAATACTAGATTTTTACAGAACTCCAACATATTTTAAGTAAGATGTCCATGGCTCTTTTCAATATTTATGTCCCTGTTAATTTTAATGAAAAAAAAGAATGTTGGAAATCACTGTCATATTTCTTAGAAATCCATTCTCCTATAAATACTATAGTGGAAGGGGATCTCAATATAACTTTAGACCCAAAAGAGAAAAAAGGTGGATTTCATGGTAAGTATATTTTCAAGAATCCATGGAGGCTTTGATCCAAGCTAGCGATCTTATTGACTTTAAACCTAAGAAAGGTCCTTTCACTTGGTCCAATAACAAAGTAGGGGCTGAAAATATCACTGCTCGTCTTGATAGTTTTCTGGTCCAAAGTTCCTTGATGGATGGGAAATTCATAATCTCAACCAAATTTTTTCCCAAGTTAACTTCAGATCATCATCCTATTTCTTTGATGTTTGAAAAAGAGGAAGATATTGGCCCATTCCGTTCTGCTTTAGTCCTCTCTGGATTGAGAGATACAGTTTCTGGGAAACAGTGGCACAATCATGGAATCAGTATGTAGAAGGATCCCCCAGCTTTGTTTGGGAGAAGAAACTCAAGAACATTGAATATGCATTGAAAAATTGGGCAAAAAAATCTCTCAATACTCCGATGAGTAGTAGGCAAGAGAAAGTGCTAGAGTTATCAGAGGTCTAGTTAGGAATGGAGGAAAGTGAAATTACCAAATCTTAGTTGGTTCTTGAACAGTCTGCACAAATTAAAACCTTTCACTCTTTTCGACAGGAAGAGGAATACCTTCGGCTGAAGTCTTGTAGTCTTTGGTTGCAAGTGGGAGATAAAAATACAACCTTCTTCCATCATCAATGCATAGCTAGACTTTCACGTAATCATATTTCAGAAATCTCCACAGGTGAGGGGGAAATTATTAAAGGTCATGAACAATTAAAACAAGCTACAAGAATGCACTTTCAAAGCTTGTTTCAGGAGGATGGAATCTATGATGGTGAAGTGACTGCTGATTTTTGGACTAATGTCCCTTCTATTGTCATTTCAGAGGGTAACACTGGTCTAATGAAGCCCTTCTCTAAAAAAGAAATTTTGGATGTCATCTGGGAAATGGAGCCAGATAAATATCCTTGGCTGAATGGATTTTCTTTTCATTTTTATAGAGTTTGCTGGAAAATTATAAAAACAGATCTGATCCGCATGGTGACAACCTTTCAAAAAAAATCTAAAGTGGGAGGGTATACTAATTCTACTTTTCTTGCTTTAATCCCAAAGGAAGTTAATCCTGTAAATTTGGATAGGTTTTGACCTATCTTGCTATGTAATGCCTCCTACAAGATACTTGATAAACTTCTAGCTAATCGATTCAAGCCTTTGTTAGGGAAGTGATCTCCTCTTCATGGGGGTTTTGCAAAAGGTAGGAATCTAGTTGACAATGTAATTCAAGTCCAAGAAGCCCTCCATTCTAGTTTCCAAAGGAAGGAGAAAGGAATGTTAATCAAGATGGATATGTAAAATTCCTTTGATAGAGTAAAGCTCACCTTTCTATATCAAGTCCTTCTCTCTTTTGGTTTTAGCATTGAGTTTGTTAGCTTGATAAAAGCTTACACAGATAGGCCCTGGATTGCGCCTCTTGCCAATGGTATACCATCATAATTTTTCCAAGATTTAAGAGGACTCCACCAAGGATGCCCGCTATCACCTTTCCTCTATATCTTGATGGCAGAAACTCTTAGCAGAAAACTTATAGTCTAAAAGGAAGCAAGTTATATTCCAGGAATTAAGATTGCAAGGGGAGTGGATCCTATAAATCATACCCTCTTTGCGGATGATTCTCTCCTTCTAGGAGGGGCCTCATTAAATATTGCTCGGGCCTTTAATGAAATTATTCAAAATATTTCCTTAATTTTAGGAGCTTTGATCAACAAAAATAAAAAGGGTTGTTTATGGTTGGAATGTAGATCATTTGACAATACTTCGAATAGCAGATACCTTTCCCTGGATTTGATGAGTGGGAGGAGATTAAATATCTGGGATTTCCTCTAACCCTTGGACCAAGCCCTCCTTCACTTTGGTTTGAATTTATAGCTAAGATAAAAGCCAAATTTTCTTCTTTGGGTGGACAATGGTTAACCAAGGCTGGAAAATTGATTTTGATAAAGACTGTCCTATCGGCCCTTCCCATCTTTCAATCATCTTTGTTGCTTTCTCCTAAGTCTATCATGTCTCATATTTCCAAACTTTTGTGAGACTTTATTTGGAATGGAGGTAAAGGAAACCAGAGTATGATGCACCTGGTAAGTTGGGACATTCTCAAAAGAAAATTATCAGAAGGTGGATTGCAGATCCGTGACCCTGGCTTAGCAAATCTAGCTATGGGAGGGAAACTAATTTGGTAGCTGTTTGCAGACAAAAAGCATCCTGTAAGTAAGATTTTTTGGATGAAATATCTAAAGGGAGGTTCTTTGAGAAACTTAAAAGCAAAAAACACCCCTCAAGGTACAACAATTTGGAATTCATGCAGAAAAGGAATTGAACATATTCAACATCAGTTATATAGAATCCCTAAGAATGGGGCGAGGATTTTTTGTGGGAAGATAGCATCCTAGGGAACCTTCCTCTCTCTTCCTTAATTTTGTTAAATCCGATCATGCTATTGTTGGTCAATAAAGGATTTATTTGTCTTACAGATATATGTTCTTGGGATATTGATGGGAATTGGTCAGGTTGGTCACTGCCATAGCTACCAGAACCCCTTTTGCCGTTAAAAACTATGCTACTCTCCACTCTCTTAGGTTTAGATCCTGTTCATCGCTCCGTTAAGGACAAATGGGGGTGGGGACGTTCAGGCTATTATTTTTCATCTCAAGGATTTTTATTTCTTCAACCTCCTCATCCCTCCTCGCTGCCTCCGTCACTATGGAAAGAATTTTGGACATCTTTCAGCCTGCCCAAGGTAAATTTTTTTACTTGGCTACTCATGCATAAATGAGCTTTGACTAGTGAAAATATGTTAAAGCATGGGTTCAATGGACTGTTCAGATGCATACTCTGTAATTCAACGACCAAATCTTCAGATCACATCTTCATAGACTGTAGATTTACTCATACGGTGTGAGGGAGGGTGCTGCAAGGTTTGAATGTTTCGATCCCTGTACGAATCGATGTTGGCTCCCTCTTCATCAACTGGAAAGATCATAATCCATTCAAAAGAAATCAAAATTCAGAGTGGAATAAAATCTAGAAATCTGTGCCAAAATTCTTATGGTGGATGGTGTGGATTGCTAGAAATGTTGGATTTTCAACAATAATTCTTCAAATCCTGAAAACATTCCTATCAAAGTGAAAGCGTTAATTATTGAAGCTGTTGGAAAATTAAGTGTTTCTTCTTTACCTCTCAAAGCAAATGCCTGGTTGGGTTCTTGTTTGACTGGTGAAAGGAGGGAAGTGATTAAAAAACCTGTCCCTGTCCAATTCTGGCTATTGCATGACAATTCAACATTTTTCTCCTTATGGTGGAAGAGGAATGCAATTCCCTCTATATATTTTGACAAAGTGTCCAAGGGAAACCCTGGGATTGTTGGTGAAGGTGGATTGATTCAATCTTTAGATAGATCTGCTGAAATATGTTTCAGTTGGGGGATAGGGAAATGCTCGAACAATCAAGCATAATGTTACAGTCTTCTTAAGGTGTGCCAAATAGAAAAATATATTGGATATAAGACAATCGAGATACTAGGAGATTCAAAGTTGGTGATCAAATTGTTGAATTCTCAAGATCACTTTAGCAATCCATCCTTGAATTAATCCCTTTAGAGAGTTTAAAATATTATGAAAGCCTTAGACATAGTAGTTTCTTATCATATTCTGCAAGAGTTGAATAAACAACCAGATTATCTGGAAAAAAATCCTGTTTTCTCTCCCAAGGAAGCCTCAGCATTAATGGAGAATCGAGCTCATTTCACCCGTTACCTTAATCGTGATTCACCTTGGTTTGATATGAAAAGAAGTATTTTCATTATCAAGAGCTCTGTAATTTTTTTTTTGATCTTGTCGAGGTAGCATTTCTACTCTTTGTGTAATTGGTTGATAAGGAAATAGCCCAACCAATCCCGTATTAATAAAAAAAAAAAATTAGCCGTTTGAGTTAAAAAAAAACTAGTTTGTAAAATTTAACTTTTTATAACATATCGACTTAGAATATATTATATTACGATCAAATTAAACACTATCATTACAACAAATCTATATAGTAAATCAACATAATTGGAGAAAAATTGAAACCTCTGCTCTTCTCTTTATAAAGATGTAATTATGAATTTTATGGTTTCATCTCCATTTTAAGAGTAATTTAATTTCTTTTGAGTAATCCATGCAAATTCAAGGTATAGCTTTGGTTGACATAAGCTAACCATTTATGGCAATCCAATTCAAGACCTCAACTAAGAAGTTTTGGACTCAACACCCTACTAGATTTATATATCATCCACAAGCCAATAGTTCATGGCAATCCAATTCAAGACCTCAACTAAGAATTTTTGGACTCAACACCCTACTAGATTTATATATCATCCACAAGTCAATGGAACTATCGAGGAATTTAATAAAAGATTGGAACATAGGTCAACAAAGGTTTTTGAAGTTGATCAAGAATATATGGATAAGTGGATTCCTTTCTTTGGGAATACATGAATTGCATTAATATTATCGGTAAGCATACGTCATTTCACTTGGTTTGTGGCTATGAAGTAGTTGTTCTAGTAGAATTATTAGCGCCTAATATGTTTATTGCATAAGCTACATGATTGAGTGATGACTAATTAAATAAGGAGTGGTTGGATAAGTCGATCTAGTTGGACGAGGGAAAGTTCATCGCTCACTTTCATCAAACTATAGAGAATAATCCTTATAAATCATAACATGATTACCACATTAATAAGAAGGCATTTGACAATGGATATTAAGTGATTTTGTATGACAACAAATTTATTAAGTCTTGAAGAAATCCTGGAATAATTTAGTTTGAAGCATTCATGGTTGTAGAAATCTAGGATTCTTGTGTTATTAAGCTAACCTACAGGATGAAATATTTTGTGAGGGTTAGGGGAGTTTCAGATGTCTGAAAAACTTCACTCTACCCCATAATTAAACTATTGCACTTAGTTAAAGGTACTATTGTACATATTCTATCACTTTTAAAATTTATGTTTACTTTAGTCAAATGCGTTAGTTTCCCATTTCGAGTTTTTGAGGGTTATTTTGTCTTTTTTTTTAAGTTAACAAATTTGTGGTTACATTGGGGGGTGTGGGATCATGGGTGGGAAAATTGCCTTTAACATATTATGCATTTATGGGGTTGAGTTGGCTAGAGAATTTATTGTAATAGAAAAATCTATTAAAATTACTAAGTGCATTAGGACTTGCCTTGCATCATTATGGAATTGGGTCAGTGTTAGTTTGTTTGGGATTGGGTTTCATCTATGAATTGAGAGTGAAAGGTGGTTGAAATGTTCTTATTGAAGTTTTGAGATGAGGAAAAACATGCACAAATTCAATGAAGTGATGTGACTGAAGCTGGGATGGCTTACCACAACCATAATTTTTTCCATTTTGGAAAAAAATTGGCCTTATTTAAGAATTTTTAGGAAATAACCTTTTGTTGTTCCATGTCCCCATCCATCATTCTGACCATAGAAGGGGGCGTATTTACGAATTATAGGCTTATAAAATTTTCCCCATCGGCCATAAATACAAATTCATAAATAATAAATGTATGAGCATATGCATAATACAAAATAAAACGTCAATAAAATTCTATCCACACACACACATCATGCATAAACATGCATATTCATTGTAGGAAGCAAATAAAAGCATTCCATATTCATATACACAAATGGAAAGAAAATAAAATAGCAGAAGGGATAAATATTCCAAGAAGAGGGGTAGATTCTAAAGACACTATTTATAATGCTTAAGCACAATGCATTATATTCAGAACATCATAGTGCATCATCTCATAAGAGATCACAATCATAAGTCAATATCAATACAACGCATAGTGTATTTCTTTTATACTCTCTATATCTAACAATATTTCTTGAAGTGAGGATGATCTAGTCCACAAATAAGGTTTGTCGGTTCTAACAGTTTCTAGGAAATCCTCAATGTCCTGTTGATCAATTGACTGTTTAGTCAAACTAACCACTACCTCGTCGACCATTCAATCGACTGATCAATCGACCACTCAATTGAGCCTCTAATCGACTGATGTGCTAGTCAATTGTTGTATTTCGATTAAATGTCTCTAGAATATCCAGAGGTGTGATGAACCTGCATAGTCTTAGTTCCAACACCCCCCCCCATTAGTACAATAATATGGAGATTCAAGAGGTGGAATTATGTTCTTTTAACACCCCCCATAATTGTAGCTACTTGAATGCAAAGCATAGCTCAAATTTTCACAAACTTATCTTTTGATAGGAGATTCATAAAAATATCAACAATTTGGTCATTTCAGTGTTAGATAGAAGGCTAGGTGACAAATTGGACAAGAAAAAGACAAAATATCGCCAAAAACAAAGAGACGATTCAGATATGTTGTGTACTTCGGCCAACAATTCAGGATCACCACCACACAACATGACAAGAAGGAATCAACGCTATGTAGTGTATCCCCTGAAGCAAAAATAGAAATGTCAAAGTTTAGTGGAGATGATGAACAATGCGTAGCATGGTTAAATAAAGCAGAAGAATATTTTGATATCTATAACATCACAACATATATAGAAAAGGTGAAGTATGCATCTATTCATCTTGAAAACCATGCCTATAACTGGTATATGTGGTGGAAGGGTGACAACGGCATACACATGGAATTTGTTCAAAAATGATTTCCTCAAAAGGTTTTAAGGAATCAATGAAGACGAATTTTTCTCAAAGCTTACTAGGTTACAGCAAAAAGGAAATGTCGAAGAATTCACACACAAATGGGAATCTCTCACTACCAGAGTATTTGGGTTAACAGACAAACAACGACTAGAAACTTACATGGGAGGACTAAATCCTTACATACAAAAGGAGTTAAAAATGCATGACATAGAAAATGTTGAAGCAACAAGATGAAAAGCAAAAGTAGCGGAGGCTAAGTTTGACAACTTCCAAACATACAAAGGGAAGTCATATTCACAGAGAAACATCGAGACGACTCCAGATGCCAATACAAACAAATACATTCCCCCACCTAGAAGGGATGATAGGAAGAACCTCGAAAATCAAATAATGAGGGAAGGAAAATGTCGATGATGTGGAGACAGATGGAATTCTAAACATAGGTGTCACCGTGAAGATAGCTCAAAGAAATTATATACTTGTGAAGTAGAGGAGAACAGTGAATCATAAGAAGAAGAAGAAGAAGAAGAAGAAGAAGAAGAAGAAGAAGAGTCAAAAGATGAAAAGGAAGCGACCGCAAATATGGCATCTGGAAGTGACGAGACCCCCAAAATATCCCTCGCAGCCATGATAGGCATTAGTCAACCACAGACTCTCAAGTTAAAAGGACATATAAAAAATGAAAATGTTACAGTGGTAGTGGACACCGGAAGCACTCACAACTTTCTTGATATAAGGGTGGCCAGAAAACTCAAATTGTTTGTACATCCAGTGCCGGACATGAAAGTGATGGTCGCAGATGGAAAGAAAATCGAAAAAGTCAAAAAATGTCACAAAGTGAAACTCCAAATTTAGGATTTTAACTTGGAATCATAACTATACACATTACCGTTAGGTGGAGTGGATATTGTTTTAGGATTCCAATGGTTACAAACATTGGGAACATACTCCACTAATCACCAAAGACACTTTATCAAGTTTAAATGGCAAGGAAAAAATTATAAACTACATGGTTTCCAACCACCAGACACACAAGTAGTTTCATCTCAACAGATGGAGAAGCTCATTCGAAAAGGAGCATCAACATATGTGATCCAATGCCATCAAATGGAAGGACAGGAGTACGAACAAAACAAGCTCAAATAAGAAATCCAAAAATTACTCCAGAAATATAAACAAATATTTGAAGACTTACTGATGCAGCTACCACCTGAAAGAAGTATAGAACACATAATCGAGGTTAAATCAGGGGCAAACCCTATCAAGGTTAAACCTTATCGGTATCCCCACCATCACAAAATAGAAATAGAAAGGTTAGTCCAAGACTATTTGAAGTGTGGTGTTATCACCAAGAGCAGAATCCCATATGCAGCTCCAGTCATGTTAGTACGAAAGAAGGACGGATCATTCAGGCTATGCATTGATTATCGAGGATGAAACAAAATAACGATTAAAAACAAATTTCCAATTCCCTTCATCAACGATATACTGGATGAACTTCATGACGCAAAGTATTTTTCAAAACTTGATTTAAGGTCAGGGTACTATCAAATCAGGGTCCGATTAGAAGATATCGCAAAGACTGCTTTCCAAACTCATGAACGACATTATGAATTCAAAGTAATGCCTTTTGGGTTAACTAATGCCCCTGCCACATTCCAAGCAACTATGAATGAACTATTTCAGCCCTACTTAAGGAAATTTGTGTTAGTATTCTTCGATGACATCCTTATATACAACAAGACGTGGGAAGAACATTTGAAACAACTAGAAAAAGTTCTATCTCTTTTGAAGGAAAACCAATTCTATGAAAAAAAATCAAAATGCACGTTTCGGGAGCGAGAAGTAGAGTATCTCGGTCATATAATATCACAGGAAGGAGTCAAGGTGGACCCAAGAAAGATCCAATCAATGAAAGAGTGGCCCCAACCCAAGAATGTTTCCAAATTACGAGGATTTTTGGGATTAACAGGTTACTATCGAAGATTCATCAAGAACTATGCACATGTCACTGCTCTGCTAACAAATATCCTTAAAAGGAACTCCTTTATATGGGATGATGAAGCAAGAAAATGCTTTGAAACATTGAAACAAATTATGTCTTCAACTTCTGTTTTGGCAACACCTGATTTTTCAAAACCATTTGTAATTGAATGTGATGCTTCAGGATTTGGGATAGGAGCTGTGCTAATGCAAGAAGGTCATCCAATTGCTTTCGAAAGTAGGAAATTGAACAAAAGAGAATTCCTGCAGTCTACCTACAACAAGGAAATGCTGGACATCATGCATGCGTTAACTAAATGGAGACAATATTTGTTGGGAAGCAAGTTCCTAATCCGAACAGACCATAATAGTCTACAACACTTATTACAGCAAAAGACGTTAACTACTGTACAACAAAAGTGGATCGAAAAGATCTCTACCTTCGATATGGACATTTTACATAAAAAAGGGAAAGACAATATAGTATCTGACGCCCTATCAAGGAAAGATGAAGAGGTACAAGTCTATGCCGTATCAATGGTAATCCCAGAATTTTTGGACGAAATCCGAACCGAATATGCTAAGAATACACAGGTTTGATCCATAATTGAAAACATAAATCAGTATCCAAAATTTGAATGGAAGAATGACCTCTTATGGTACAAGGGACAAATATACTTAAGTGCAAACTCTAAGTTTAAAACCAAGGTATGTAAAGAATCACATGACTGCCCCGCCGCGGGACATGTAGGATTTTATAAAACCTACTATAATGCAAGACAATCACTTTTTTGGAAGGGTATGAATGCTGGCATTCACAAGTATGTTGCAGAGTGTGACACCTATCGGAGAAATAAAGCAAAGAATATCTCAATCCCCGGGTTACCCCATCCATTACATATTCCAAACCAGAAGTGGGAGGAAATTTCTATGGATTTCATTGAAGGTCTACCCATATTGGATGGGAAAGATAAAATACTAGTAGTAGTAGACAGGTAACCAAATATGCACATTTCATAGGAGTAAAGAGAACTGATTCTGCAAAGGAAACTGCAGAAGACTTCTGTAAAAATATCTACAAGTTACATGGCTTCCCCAATATTATCGTAAGTGATAGGGATGCCAAATTTAAAAGGTAATTTTTGGAGAGAATTCTGGAAGCAAATTGGAATGACACTTAACATGAGCTCATCTTATCATCCTCAGACAGATGGCCAGGCAGAAGTCGTTAACAAATGCTTAGAGACCTACCTTCGTTGCTTTGTAAATGACAAACAAAATAAATGGGGTCAATGGTTACATATTGCAGAATGGTGGTATAATTATACTTATCACACATCAGCAAAAATGACACCTTTTCAAGCCCTCTATGGATATGCACCCCCAAAATGGAAGGATATCATTACCAACCAAGCAAGGGTCACCTCGGTAAAAGACCATTTAGAAGAAAATCAAAAGGTTGTACAAATACTTAAAGAGAGTCTAAATACCGCAAGGAATAGAATGAAACAACAAGTAGATCGACATCGAACAGAAAGAGAATTCAAAATTGGAGATTGGGTATTTGTATGATTACAACCCTATAAACAATTGTCTCTAAAAAAAAAGGGAAAAAATAAATTAGCTCCACGATTTTATGTCCCATATCAAATCAATAAGAAGATCAGCCACGTGGCATATGCATTAGAACTACCAGAATCAAGTCATGTCCACAATGTCTTCCATGTTTCATGCTTAAAAAGGATGATAGGTCAGCACCAACAGGCACAAACACTACTTCCCATGTTAGATGATGAAGGAAGAATTATTTTTGAACTAGAATATATCATTACTACCAGAGAAAGAAGATTAAGGGCGAGAGTAATTAAAGAGTATCTTATAAAATGGAAAAACCTCCTGGAGGAAGATGCCACGTGGGAATCTGAAAAATTCCGTCAACTACATCTTTCTCTAACACAACTTTGAGGACAAATCTCCCTTAAAGGGAGTGGCAATGTAACAAATATTAAGAAAATACTAAGTAAAATTAGGTAACTAGTTTTTGAAAGGGTGTGACCTTTCGTTTGTACATACTCAAAGCCTATAAAGGAAAATACCAATTGTAATATTCATCATCTTCAATATATATTATACATTATTATTTAATTATGGATCTCATGTCCGGAAGCTGATTGCTTCACATGCTTAGCCAAAGTGGTCACCTCTGAGCATTTAAAAGGATATCACTCAACCATCCTAGCCATGGCACTCTTTTCTACTACCCAAAACAATGCAAGGAAGGCATTTCTCTTCAATTATCCATAGTTCCTATTGAAGAATGAATTGTCATTGTTGCCAAAGGCTCAAAATGTTGAAGGTGTTGAATTGTCATTGATGAACAAGTTGTAATTAATGTCAAAGGATAGACTAATGCTAAAAGAAGATGTAGACTTCATCAGTCAAATCCAATTTGAATAAATACATATAAAATAATGTGGAATTCACATGAGACCAAATATCCCACCACGACATTGGTCACAAGTGCGCAAATAGAAATCCACAAAGAAGAAAATTGAAAATGATAGATATGCTGAAATACCATTTGTGTGAGACTTACGAATGACGAATACGAAATACAAACTTGTGTGTAATAGTCCCACACTAGAAATGGTATGTGGAATGAATACTTGTGAAAAAAATATGAGTTATGAACTTATGTGCAAGTATCCCACAAGGAAGTTGGCATATGTGCACCAAACCCCACAAAGATAAATTGTGATAAGTAGTACGACAATGCAGATTATAACTTGAAGAAGACACAAACAAGTGGGAACACTATTCAGGGATAAGAAACCTCAATAAGTGGACACATATCTTGAGATAAGGGAACTATAAATACGAAAGACATTTATGTGTTGATGTAAGCTTGTAGAATGAAGAACTGAGAGAATTTGGTTACTTAAGCTTCAAAATTCTTTGGGTTATCAATGGCTCATTGATAAAAAAAAGAGTTTTATGCAGCAGAGTTGAAGTTCACAAATCAACACATGTTGAATAGAAAGAAGTGTGCTAGATGAAGAGGATACCCATATTCAATATTTGCGATGTTTTATGTAATACCCCGGTCTTGACCCCATTTGCATTAAAATATACATGATGTATATATTGTAATTGATCATGGTGTGGAGCTAAAGGAAAAAGCCCCACCATCGATTTGGCTTTGTTATGTTTCGGCAATTGGGATCATTGCCGATGGTATATCGTGCTATTTGGCACATTATAGTTTGGCATCATGTAAATATGCACTCTAATTAAATGAACCCACAACCAGCTACGATGGTGCAACGATAATGAAAAGGGCATGATTTTCCTAAGGATAGGGGGGGGGGATTATTAAACCTTGGGCCTATGGGGAAAAAGCCATGTGTTAGCTGTTAAAAACCCTTGATGTTAGTTGGGGTAGTTATTGCTGAGTAGTGGTGGGTGTGGAAAGACTGTCAGTCCTTGCCCACGTGCCCACTCCACCAGTAGACTCTTCATCTTCACGTCGCGTGGGAAGAGAAGAAACTCCCCATTCTCTCCACTCTCCCATGACTCCATTCTTGCTCATCCTCATGCGCCAGTTGGGGGATTCTCTCCATTGATTTTGCTATCCTGAGGCAGGGACGCGATTCTCTCCTCATGCACAGGAGCCATTCATGCTCGGGGCTATGTGTCTGTGTGTTCCAAACCGATTTCGGCTGTGGATGTATGTTTCCTTGCCGATTTGTGAGATTTAGCTGTTGCGATTCCCCTGATTTGTGGGTTGTTGTTGTTCTCCCCAAGATATGTGGTTTGCTGTGGTTTTCCCCACGTTGTTCATTTGCTGTGGGTGGAAGTATCTTTCAGGTTGCTGCTAAATTATTTTGGCCATGCTAGGGCCAAGAAAAACTCTGAATCGCCTTGCTTGGCTTGAGCTGCGTTCACCCTGTTTTCCTTTGTTTCCTCACAAAGCTGTGAATCGCTTGGTTTTACTGCGGGTATGTAGTGGTTGGTCTTCAAACTGTGCAGAGTGGGTTTGGAAGCTAGGTATGCTTGAGAAACCTAGTGTTTGGGAGATACACAGACAGAGTTAGATGGCTGTCTTTCTTCTCCACAACCCTGGAATAACACTGGAAAGGGAAGTCAGGGCCTGAGGGACTGTGAAGCAGAGAAGGGACTGATTCCTAGTGTTGGGTGTGTGTGGGTGTCTTAGAAGTCAGGCTAGCTCTGGTGTAGGTGTCCTTAGCTCTCCAAATTTTCCCAACTACTTGATAGCTTGATAAACCCTACTATTTTGGCTTGGCTATTTTGTGTATCCTTGGCTATGTGTAAGCCTGCTTGTTCCTTATTCCTTAGGGGATCATGCCCAACTCGGGGGTGGCAGTGTTGCTGAGAGATTAAAGAGAATGCTGGCCTATGGTTGGGTGGAACGTTGCAGTGATGTAGCTGGTTGCGGGACGACTTATTTATAAGATGAGTATTCTTGACCATTTCATCTCTGCAATTATATTTACTGTTAATGAATTATAATGAACATGTTGAATGCTGAATGAATGTATGTTTGCTTCCGCTGTGTATGTGAATGACTATGTATCTTAGCATGTTTTATGTTCAAGCATTTTGGTTTTATTTTATGTATGTTCATGTTCATGGGCTAGTTTCCCGGATGTTTACCGTTATGGTAGCATCCTCTTTGCTGGTTGGAGGGTCGGGGACGTTACATAGTGGTATCAGAGCTTATGTTGCAGCATGGGCCTAAATGGGTTGTGAAGATGCAGTGATAGAGCCATCATTGCAGCATTGGGCCTTATAGGGCCATGAGAAACCAGTTAATAGATGCAGGTCGCCCTCTGCCCAGAAGAAAAATGGAATGACAGAAAAATATTTAGAAAATTTCGTTGAAAATTTTTCTAAGTGCAGAGCACGTTGGATCATTGGAGGACTAAGTGGGAAGCACCTCTGAAACAATGGAAAATTTAGTCGGAAGGCCACTCGATGAGGAACTGGTAGAATGAATTCATGAAATTTTTCTAAGTGTTCGGCCATTGGCTCATCAGAAAACTTAGATTGATATACCTCCGATGCAGATCCTGGCGGTGGAGAAAATTAGTTGAGTGAGTAGCCGACACCGTGGCGGAGATCTTCGGAAGACCACTGAACATCGCCGAAGTTTAGTGAATGGCGTAACCGATGAAGTGACAAATGTTGGAGGAAGAGAAAGGAATTTTTTGCTGAAAAATAGATGATGAAGACGTCGCAATGTCGGCAGAAATTAGACAATAAGGGCGTAAAAGAGAATTTTCGGAAAATTCTCTAAGTAAGGAAATTGTCGACGAAGTTTAGTTGATTGATCGGTGACAATTAGTTGGTTGAGCTGCCAAAATTTCAGTGAGAATTAGACAGTGAAGCAACCGATGTGGCGGCATACGTTGGCAGAGAATAGATGTTGAGGGTGCCGATACGTCGGCGAAAGAAAGGAGAAAGAGGAAAAAAAATCGAATTTTTTTTCAAGTATTGAGACCATCGGTGATCAGCGAAGACTAGTTAATTGGATCGACGAAAGTTAGTGGATGGGACCGCCAAAACATCAGCCCCTTTTAGCCAGAAGGGCTTCCGATATCATAGGTGGGAAATAGGTGAAGGACGAGCCACAGTTTCGGCAGAGATCTCCTTAAGATCGCTGAAACGTTGGCGAGAAATAGGGGATTAAGGCGCCGATGCGATGGTGAGAGTTAGTAGATGGGAGCGCCGACGCAGAGGAAATCACCGAAAGGAAGCTGAAACGGTGGAGGAATTTAGTTGATCAAGGAGCCGATGTGGTGGCGGACAAGGAAGGAAAATTTCCGAAAATTTTTCTAAGTGCAGAAAACATCGGAAAATTTTAGTTGATGAGACCGTCGATGAACGTCATCGAACAAATTTTAGTGGTTTGGACCGTCGAGGCGTCGAAGAAGATTAGAGGATTGGATCGTCAACACATTGAAAGAAATTAGTTGATGGGTCCGTCGATATGTCGGGAGAATTTAGTTGTCTTGAGCACCAATGGACGTCGAAAAAGTTTAGTTGTTTGTGAGTCCGTTGTTGTGGCTGTCAGTTGGACTATCACTCCAACGATTAGAGTTTTCAACCCATCGATAGTGCTTTGGTTTCTGATGCAGTTAAGACATTCAGATTTGAATCCCCGACACATAGTGCTTAGAGTTTCCGATTGTCTATGAGTTTTATGGTCCGTGAAACCCACAGTTGGTTCACTACCCAGTGTTGCAGCCACCTAAGGAACTATCCACCCGATGAAGAGTGCTTTCAATTGCCGATACAGTGTTATGGAGTTAGTTTCCTTGCTGATGCCGTAGTGGATAATAGTTTAGATCACCGATATACAATAGTCCTTGGCATCGTCGATAGTAGTCTAAAAGCTTAGATGAATAAGGATATGATACATTGGAAAGTTCTAGATGATAGGGCCGCCGATGAGCGCTGGAGGAAAATTGTTGTTGGGATCGCCGAAGTGTTGGAAAATTAGTGGGGAAGAGATCCGATTGGGAAAAATAATTTGGAGTTTTTCTAGTGGGATTTCTCAGCGAATTTCAGTGGATTTTTCAGCAGATTGTCAGTGGATCACAGGGCTGAAAAGGAAGAAAATTTTAGGTGGCTGAAGTTGGCAATTCGGACCAGAATACAATTGTATGTAAAAGTGTATAATTTTTGGTGAAAATCGTCATTATAGAAGTGGTGTGGTTTTCACATCCAAAGTCAGAATGGAGCATGGGGATGGGCGTTGGAAAGCTTATACAGCAGGGAATAAGGGAGAATCACTAGAATTTGAATGAGGAGAAAAAAAGTACCAGCGGTTGCTGAAAATAATTGTGTTGCTGTCAATATGGACAATCCAAGGATTGCATGCCTAGAGATAGAAAAGACCATGAAGTCGAACCAACTATTATGCGGAAGAGGAATTCCAAGCAAAGATGAGGGTTTTGAAAAGGAAAGTCCCTTAAACCCTGTCTTGCTAACTATATTATATTTTATAAGCGTGTGTACATAGAAATTATGGCATGGGGATGCTGAAAATGCATGGGGATATGCTTGCGTGCATAGGATATTAGATATTAGTAAAAATAGTGAGAATTATACATTTATAATGAACCACTAATGGTAAATATTGCATTGGTGTTGGCATTAGTGGAAAAAACCAATGACAACATGAGCATGGCTGAATATGTTGCTGATGCTGATGAATGTGACCAGCAACCCTATGGAGAAAGGGATAAGGAAACAAATCCAGGATCAAAAGTTGGTGAGCGATTTCTGCAATCTCCTGCAAGAGACAAACCAAACTGGTAATGTCAAGGGTGTAAGTAGGATCCATGCAGGTAATGGTTTAATTATGACAATTGCATGAAGTGGAAAAGCAAGAGATCTCATACCATGTGGTTATTTAAAATTTATACTACATTCATATCGAAGTATATCCTACCCTGTGAATGTTGATATGAACTTAATAACCAGGACAAGTGAGGACTAGTGGTATTGATTATAGTAATGCATCCTATATCAAGTAGTCATTGTTAGGCCATAGTATGTTTGAAAGCATAGTATTCCTGAATCAATACAAGGTAGCATTGAGTGGATATGCATTAAGAGACTTTATAAATCTTGTAGTTATGCATTGAATGGATGCATATGAAAAGTCTGAGTAAATGTTGTAAATATGCTATATAAGTGCGGGTGCAAATGTTGTGATGAATTGCATGAATGCATCGAGATAGTGCATGTGTTATTATGACTAACCAATGGCTGAAATGATGAATTGATGATAATTCTAGAATCCTTTCAAGAGATGTTATGAATGCAGGATGGTAAGTGCATGAAGAGGATAGTCATGATCGATTGGCTGCTGGAAACGCCCTATGGAAGGGCAAGGTGGTACAAATGATACATCTATGAAGTAAGAAGTATCTAAACATTTCATTTAACTTGCATAAGAGATGTGACTTTGCAATTTTAGTATGATAATGATTCACGTGAAGTAAATGAGTTTTGGTGATATTTATATGCTAACAACCGGAAGTATTTTAATTCTATAATTCTGAAAATGCTTCAGTGATTGTTGCAACAATGAAAAAGTTATATGCATCAAGACTTACACTTGTTTGGCTGATTGAGGTTCAGGTTTCAGGTAGATTGGTTGGGGCATGGAAATATGGGTAAGACCATGGAAAAGGCCACAATATACCATGTGAAAGAGCCAAACCTCATGAGAAGAGTCTGATGATTGTGAAAATAGTTTGTATGCACAATGAGTTGTCAATTTGGACTTGTAAATTTCAGATTTGAGAAATTGCTGATAACTACTA
The DNA here is from genome assembly GCA_001517045.1 of Pseudotsuga menziesii. NCBI lineage: Eukaryota > Viridiplantae > Streptophyta > Pinopsida > Pinales > Pinaceae > Pseudotsuga > Pseudotsuga menziesii. The sequence continues at coordinate 331,613 of LPNX011053071.1, forward strand.
ATCATTGTTGGCTTGCATAGAATTGTGTCAGGAGGACGTGTTGTAAGTGGGTGTTCATGTTATGCTAGTAAGCATAAAATCATAATGGGCATAGTGGTGCTGCTTACAAGAGACCAACAAATGAGGATCACCTCATTACTAAGCAAATCAATTTCTGTAGTAGACAGAGTTGCAAATTCATATTGAATTTAATTACTAATGCCATTGCTTGGTTATGGAACAATCAAATTTGCATTGTATTAGTAGATACTGATTGAATTTTTGGCTACTTGATGAATGTGCAAGGGGTACACGCTGCAGGAAGACCATGTGTGATGGCTTGCAGGAGCCAAACTTCACGGGGAGGTTTTCTCCTATCTTGGAAATGGGTTTCGGGTGAAACTCCATTGGACATTTTGGAAATGTCCCATCTGCACTACATGTTTGGTAAGAAACATGAGTGAGATGGTATAGATTATGTCGGTAAGACATGTGGGATATGGAATGTAAAAAGGATATTGGGGATGGCAAACTGAGGGACTGTCAACTCAAAGAAGGGAGCCCCCATTCCTCCTTTACGAAGGAATATTGCATCAACAAATGGATAAGTGTTCTGTGACCCTAGATAAGAATATGGATGTCAAATTGTTAAATTCCATATGTAGATCATGTTTTTATTTTATTTCCATTATGACATATTGCTTGAGTATGAATAAGGCCTACATGGCTCACGTCGGAAAGGGGTGCACACTTTTCCCAATGTTGAGTCATGAAAGGGTTTTCAATATTGACTACACCCTAGGGAGTGGACGCACTCCTAGTGTCTCAATACTTTATAGTGAATGATATGAAATATGATTACAATTTTAGAGCAATAACCCTGATGAGTTTGTTTATATTGCTTGTTTTGACAGACTAAACAGATGCAGTTTGGTTGTTGATATAAGTGCATTGTTGATATAAGTGCATTATTGATATAAGTGTATTGTTTATATAAGTGCATGGCCTAATAAACCCAATTGTGTTGGTTTGGATGATTTGCTGATGGCCTAATAAACCCAACTGTGTTGGCTTGGCTGATTTGTTCCTTCCCAGTCGGTGTGAAGGTGTACTGACTAGACATTAATTATTTGATGTTGAGGATCAGCTTGCATGCTGACCTAACATCCAAGTCCATAGGAAATTCCAAGGCTTGCAAAGAAAAGCGGGACCCTGTTGACCAACGAGGAAACACACAATACAGATAAGTATTGGATTTTTTTGCAACTTCTTGCTTATGAATATACATGTGTATATGATTTGGTTATGATATTCCAAGCTCTTATTTAAGAGATAAAAACCAATGAGAATAAACTAAACATGTGAATCTATTCAATGTTTGAATATAGGTATTGCTGGGAGCGAGGAATATGAGGGCATCCTAGGGGTGCATGTGGACATGTGACTGTCCTAATGAACTCGAAATGAGTAATAATGAAAAAGGTGCTAGTGGGACTGCGAAGGTCCTAGTAGCCGAGAGTTGTAGACAAACCATGTGGGGAGGCTCCATGGTTGAGAGGTATGGAATAGACCGGAGACACTAAGTGTCATGGCCAAGAAGGGTTGGTCCAACATTCACGGTGAAGTGAAAGAGGCCAAGAGCATGAAAACCATAGTGGTGGTGTGGGTTCCAAAATGGGACAAGACAAAGAGGGGAAAACTCTTCGTGCTCTCTCTTTCCTTTTTTTTGATTATATATATATATATATATATATATATATATATATATATACTTATGCATTGTGAAAACATAATATTGTTGAATGNATTGGACAATTAATTGACTGATTTTAATGCCTATATTATGCTTGGTCTAACAAAATTTCAATGATGCATCTCATGGGTGAGAAAAGTGAAATCCAATTGTGCACATTGATCATGGCAGCAGACCAAAAGCTATTGGACTTGGCTGGAAGTATCCTTCAAACAATTGCCAAGACCCAAGAAAATATTGGAGAGATGCTCAAGATACAAAAAAGGCAAAATGAGATGAAACACCATATTTTGCAAGACTCTATTTGTTTGCAAAAGGAGGTAAAAAGCGTTCTGGGAGCAATCCATAAAGGAAAGAAAAGTGGATCAATGATGGGGCATTCGTCCAATTTGTCCGTTAAGAAACATTCCGGGCATGAAGACTCGAAGGAAATTGAGCAGGTAATGATGAAAAAACCAACGAAATTTTGGAAATGAAGAGGACATCATTACCACCGGGACTACCCAACGAGGGAATGTCAAGAGGGTAGCAGCCACAAAGTTCCTAGACTTAAGGATGAGTCGAAAGCTGAGAACCAGTGGGAGAATCTCGTGGAAGCCAAAGGGCTTGGTTCTGAAAGTTAAAAGTAAATAATTGAATGTGGGACAGATCTGCAAAATTTTGAAATTTTGGATGTGCGAATTGTATATGTATTCCTATGTATTGGAACACTGAGGACGATGTTATTCCAAGGGGGAGGGGATTGTAATACCCTGGTCTTGACCCCGTTTGCATTAAAAGATACATGATGTATATATTTTAATTGATCGTGGTGTGGAGCTAAAGGAAAATTCCCCACCATCGATTTGGTTGTGTTATGTTTCGGTAATTGGGATCGTTGCCGATGGTATATCATGCTATCTGGCACATTATAGTTTGGAATCATGTAAATATGCACTCTAATTAAATGAACCCACAACCAGCTACGACGGAGCAATGATAATGAAAAGGGCATGATTTTCCTAAGGATAAGGGGGGGGGGATTATTAAACCTTGGACCTATGGGGAAAAGGCCATGTGTCAGCTGTTAAAAACCCCTGATGTTAGTTGGGGCAGTTATTGCTGAGTAGTGGTGGGTGAGGTAGGACTGTCAGTCCTTTCCCACATGCCCAATCCACTAGCAGACTCTTCATCTTCACGTCGTGTGGGCAGAGAAGCAACTCCCCATTCTCTCCACTCTCCCATGACTCCATTCTTTCTCATCCTCATGCATCGGTTGGGGGATTCTCTCCATTGCTTTTGCTATCTTGAGGCAGGCACGTGATTCTCTCCTCACACATAGGAGCCATTCACACTCAGGGCTGTGTGTCTTTGTGTTCCAAACCAATTTTAGTTGTGGATGTATGTTTCCTTGCCGATTTGTGAGATCGAGCTGTTGTGATTCCCCTGATTTGTGGGTTGTTGTTGTTCTCCCCAAGATATGTGGTTTGCTGTGGTTTTCCCCATGTTGTTTGTTTGCTATGGGTACAAGTATATTTTGGGTTGTTGCTAAGTTATTTTGGCCATGCTAGGGCCAAGAACAACTCTGAATCACCTTGCTTGGCTTGAGCTGCGTTCACCCTGTTTTCCTTTGTTTCCTCACAAAGATGTGAATCACTTGGTTTTACTGTGGGTATGTAGTGGTTGGTCTTCGGATTGTGCGGAGTGGGTTTGAAAGTTGGGTATGCTTGAGAAACCCAGTGTTTGGGAGATACATAGATAGAGTTAGATGGCTGGCTCTCTTCTCCACAACCCCGGAATAGCACTGGAAAGGGAAGTCAGGGCCCGAGGGACTGTGAAGCAGAGAAGGGACTGATTCCTGGTGTTGGGTGTGTGTGGGTGTCTTAGAAGTCAGGATAGCTCTGGTGTAGGCATCCTTATCTCTCCAACAATACCACTAGCTTAGCATTCAGCTTTTCCCAGCTCCTTGATAACCTGATAAACCCTACTGTGTTGGCTTGGCTATTTTGTGTATCCTTGGCTATGTGTAAGCTTGCTTGTTCCTTATTCCTTGGGGGATCATGCCTAGCTCGAGGGTGGTAGTGTTGCTGAGAGATTAAGGAGCATGCTAGCCTATGGTTGGGTGGAACGTTGCAGTGACGTAGCTGGTTGAGGGACGACTTCTTTATAAGATGAGTATTCTTGACCATTTCATCTCTGCAATTATATTTACTGTTAATGAATTATAATGAACATGTTGAATGCTGAATGAATGTATGTTTGCTTCCACTGTGTATGTGAATGACTATGCATCTTAGCATGTTTTATGTTCAAGCATTTCATTTTTATTTTATGTATGTTCATGTTCATGGGCTAGTTGCCCAGATGTTTACGGTTATGGTAGCGTCCTCTTCGCCAGTCGGAGGGTCGGGACGTTACATTTTAACTCAGTGAAAGACATAGACCACAAAACAACAAAAGTGACTAAGTTAGGAACACTATTCAGTATAAAGATGTAGATCGAACTATTGATCACACATCGCAATTTTGACAACTATCTATTTTGACACAGATATGAAGAAGAAAGACGCAGATAGAAGGATCACAATAGTTGTGGATTAGTGAAGGCACACATCAAAGATAAGGTATTTTGTATATCGCAGTTATTCAATACATTCTTATTTCATATCAGGGAGGTTGGACAGGGAAAGGAATAGGGGGTCGTAGCCTCTTTCCAGTTGGTGTTGGAAAATAACTTCACAGGGTTGGAGCCTCCTTCGAGTTGTGGTTGGTAGATATAATTATGGGGTTGGAGCATCCTTCCAATTGTAGTTGACTAATATAATTAGGGGATTGGAGCCTCCTTCTAATTGAAGCTAGTAAATATAATAAGGGGGTTGGATCCTCCTTCCATTCAAAGCTGGAGGATATTTTTTAAAGTCGCTACTTCCAAAATTAGAGATCGTAGATATCCACAAATGTGTGATTGGTTGCTACAAGTTGCAGTTTGCGCAATCAGATAGACATTTGTTCAGGTCAGTTCTTGAAGTTCATGAGTTGGTGCTTCCATAGATCAAAGTCATTGCAGGTATGTTCCTATAATCGATAGATTTTTGCTTGAGGATAAGGTTTATACTTTAAATGAGTGGGTGCCCATGTTTGGATACTGCATTCTCCCATTGATGTAATCATTCTTATGATAACACACACACACACACACTTTTTCTCAGATATTTGTGGGTTCTTGTGTTTTTTATTGTTATTGCTGAAAAGTTTAAATTGGTGAAAATATGTGAAAGTGAAATAATATATATATCTGTGCTATTACTGATTCACCCCCCATTTCAATAATAAAATAAATATAACAATTTTTATCGGAGTGGGTGTCTTTAGTGACAAATTAACATCTGGAAGAAAGATCCAACATAGATATGGAAAAAACAAGAAGGTTTGTCTACCAACCGATCATCGAGGTTTGGCGGCTCCAATTTTGCTTTTTAGAAAATAAAAATCAAGGTCTATTTTCAGTCTATCTGTATGGATGTTTGGAAATCAGTGGAGGATGGATATGAGTTTCCAAAAATCAACCACAGATGAATTAGAGGAAACCGATGAGAACAAAACTTAGAGAACTATGCCAGCTGACCCAAAAAACAAAAAGACAATATGAATGGAATGCAAGAGCATAGAATGCATAGATAATGCTGAATTTAACAAAGTGATGCAATGTAATACAAAAAAATAAGTCTGGGACAAACTAAAGAGTATTTATGAAGGAGATGAAAAGGTTAAGAAGGCCAAGTTACAAACCCTCTCTCAATAGTTTGAAACAATTAAAATGAAGGAGAAGGATGATGTTACCACATACTTTCTCAAAGTGGATGAGATAGTAAATTCCATAATGGAACTTGGCACAAAAATTGAAGAAAAATTACTTGTAAAAAAAATATTGAGAACCCTTCATTCACGGTTCATTTCAAAGGTGTCAGTATTAGAAGACATATTTAACTTAGACATCCTAAAAGAAGATGAATTGTATGGAGTTCTCACTTCTTGTGAGATGAGGATAGAACAAGAGAATGTCTCCATGAAGGAAGCAACATTTAAAGCCACAAGGAAGTCAAAATATAATTAGAATGAATGCAAGAACATAGTTAACTTGTTAGATGAATAAGAGGCTAATTTTGTGAAATTTTTTAAGAGAGGCCAAGGAAAATACAAAAGGAAGTTACCCTTAAAATGCTTTAAATGTGGTAGTATTGGAAATTTTGCTTCAAGATGTATATATGAAGAAAACAAATATAGAGAAAGTGAAGAGGAGTTAGACTATCAAGAATGAAGAAGTAAAAACCAGTTGAACAAGGTCATGGACAGAAAGAAATTTCAAAGTTAGAGGAAAATTTTGTACTTTAAGGATGATAATGTTTCAAAGGAATAAGATAATAATGACAATACAAGAGACATCCTATTCATGGAATTGATCCAATATGAAAATTCAACAGTCGTGAACTCACTAGTTAAAATAGATCAAACCAACACATCAAAACCATTAAAGAAATTAACCTACAATGTAATTCACATGGCCTCTCCAAAGTATGAAGGAAAGGAAAAATCAAGCAACACAAAAGAATCATTCAAATTCAAGAAGACTATCCAAAATAAACATTCCTCTGATGGAATCACTTTACCATTGTTGAAGTTTGAAGTGAGGGAAAAGTTCAATAGCACTGAAGAAAGTTCAAAATATGAAGATGAGGATAGTATTGAAGTTGATTGGGAAGGTGAACTGGTTAGCGTACTAGAATATTTGAAGAAATACGGAAAAATCAATAAGGTGATAAAGGAACAACTAGAAAAGGTAGAAGAACAGGTCAAGCAAATTAAGGACATGAATGAAGCATTGGAGAAGCAAATGAATGTTAGAGAAGAGGAATTGCTTTGCACAAAATAAAGAATCAAGGAACTTGAAGAAAAAAAGTGTGCACTTGAAAAATCTTCGAAGGATTCATAATCAATGAATGAGCTACTGAAAGAATAAATTTTGCTAAAAGAGTCATAAATTTCACACTTGAAAGATGAGCCAGTTTGCACAATCTAAAATGAGACATGCATTGACATAGATACTCAAACCAAGTTCAAAATTAGCTTGACAATATTAGATGAAATCTTGAGCTTCCAATGATCTCCAGAATATAAAAATATCATTGGATATAAAATGGTGATTGATGATGTGTGCAACAAAAGAGGACTTGGTTCTAAGCAACATGTTACATTTCACAGAAGATATGAACAACTTACAAGTCAAAAGAAACCCAGGTATGCTAACTCCTTCCATTATAAAATAGCTTCAATTCAATAAAGTGTTGGAGATGTAACTATGTTTGACATATATAAAAATACTACCACACAATTAGATGTTACGTATGTGAGGAATATGGCCATAAGGATTCACATTGATCCATGAGATTAGAACAACCAAAAGGACATGTCTGGCATAAGTTTGTGAAATAGAATTGACCACAGAAGCAAAAGATGATTGTGCATGAGAAGACATGGGGAAGTAAGGAGCCTTAGGAGTGCACAAAATATGTAAATAATGGTAGCACAGTTCAAGCAACAAGCAAGTGCTTCCTTCATTTCTAACCTAAAGGGGTTATGTAAGATCCTTGAGTTCAAATAGGTACATTAGGAATTCAAGGGATAAAATAATAGATTGTTGCATATAGGATTGGTTTGAATATTTTTATTGAAATGTGTAGCTATTATTATCAAAAGTGTGGATTGTCATGCATAAAAATATTAATGAGATACATGTACAAGTAATACACAGGATTGCAAAAAAATGAAAGTTTTGTATTATGTTCAAAAGTGTTATTACAAAACTAGATCTTCAAAGATCGTATTACTAGGCCATAAAGGTGTACAAAACCAAATTTCTAAGAAACCAAACAATATTGGAGCAAAATTAGATTTGGGATGCACAATATTGAAGCTGATAAAAGATGAATATGATTCATAAACACAGTTCGATATATACTTCTTCAACTAGGATGGAAGGTAGTGGTGAATGGTGCAAGTATATATCTAATGGAGATGGCTCAACAAAATTTGGTGACTGAAAAAAAGGAATAAGGTCCAATGCCGAAGATGACGAATAGAAGGAAATATTGTCATCCTCAATAAGATTTAGAATATAGAGTGTTTGTTTCTACTACTGTTCCAAGATATCAACTTCCCTACTCAAGTTGGACAATGAATTAGAATTTATGTTGTTAAACTATGATCAATGGTACCATGAAATCAAATTAGATTCTTGTATTTGGTTTTTCCAAGCACCCATATCCACCCTCATTCGCCCCAAGTCAGCTTGCTATGACTAGACCACTGAACATAGGCTGTCAAGGGAATCACTTAATATCTGAAAGAAAGACATAATGGTAAAGGAAAGATGAAGAATGACAACTAAAGTCTCAAATAAAAGACCAAGGATTGACATAGTATGAACCATGGTGGCGAGCTAAGTGAAAACAATTCAAAATTATAGAATTTGAGACACTTCTCTTCATGTGCTCAGATATAAATTGAAGGGACATCAAAGTTGATGAATTCATGCATTGTGTAATCCAAGGGAGATGATAATGATGTCAAAATTTACTACATGGGTCGATAAAGGACAAAAAGTGATTTGGAAGAATAATGTTGAAATAAAGTCTCAGTACAAATACAACACATGGACAATCATTTAGACATATCAAATCTCACCATGCATGCAGACTGTTGTAAATATGTGCGAAAATAGGATAATTTATTGAAATTCATAAAAATGTCTTGTGTCCGAGATTTGAGATAATATCACTCGCATACTACATTAAATAAGATGCAAAAAATGGTGATGATGCAGAACAAATCAGTTTTATGTATCTGACCCAGATGTGGGTTATCTACAACTTAGCACACTAGAAGAAAGCCAAACAAGAAGAAATGAGAAATAATATAGGGGGATTCAACAAAGAAGAGACTCCCTTTTCCATTGATGTAAAAGGGGGCGAGAAAAATAAATCCTAATGACAAGGGGCAATGATATAAGAAGAATTATAAGAATGGAAGAAGCTATAAGTTAAATCTACAAGAGCATGAACATAGAGGGAGCCTTTGGCACATAGAAGAAGAGCTCGAGTTCAGGGGGAGATTACGGAAGGTGCTAGAATAAAGTGGTGTTGTCATAAATGCCAAAGGGGACTATTGTTGAATAATTAATGTCATTGATGTCAAAGGATCAAAATGCTAAAGGATTGAAATATTGAAGGTGTTGAATTGTCAATGATGACAAAGGAGATTGTTGAACAAGTTGTAATTGATGTCAAAGGATAGATTAATGCCAAAAGAAGACGTATACTTCCATAGATAAAGCCAATTTGAAGAAATATAGATGGAAGAATGTAGAAGTCCCATGAGACCAAATATGCCACCATGAAATTAGTCACAAGTGCAAAAATAAAAATACACAAATAAAAACATTGAAAATGGAAGATATGCACAAATACCATTTGTGTGAAAATTACGAATGAAGAACATGAAATACAAACTTGTGTGTAAAACTCCCACAATGGAAATTTTATGTGGTACAAAGACTTGTGAAGACAAATATGGTTTATGAACCTATGTGAAAATCTCCCATAAGGAAGTTGGCATATGTGCACGAAACCCCACAAAGATAAATTGCGATAAAAAACACACCAATGTACATTATAATTTGAAGAAGATGCAAACAAGTGATAAAATTATTCAAGGATAATGATCTTGAACAGTTAGAAACATCTCTTGAGATAAGAGAACTATAAATAAGCAAGATATGGATGTGTTGATGTAGGCTTGTAGAATGAGAAACTGAGAGAATCGGGTTAGACAAGCTTTAGAATTATTTGGGGTATCAAAGGCTTGATGATCGTAGAAAGAGATTTGTGCACCAAAGCTGAAGTGTGCAAATCAACAGATGTTGAATAGAAAGAAGTGTGCTATATGAAGAGGATATTTATATTTAGGATGTGCAATGTTTTAACTCAATGAAATACGTAGACCGTAGAACATCAAAAGTGATTGATTTAGGAACACTATCGAGTATAAAGAGACAAATTTCAATATTGATCGCACATTGCATTTTTTGAAACTACCTATTTTGATGCAGATATTCAGAAGAAAGACACAAGTAGAAGGGACACAAAAATTGTGGATTGGTGAAGACACACATCGAAGATAAGGTGTTTTGTATATTACAGTTATTCAATACATTCTTATTTCATATCAGGGAGGTTGGATGGGGAAAGGAATAGGGGGTTGTAGCCTCCTTCTAGTTGGCGCTAAAAAATAACTTCAGGGGGTTATATCTTTCTTCCAGTTGTAGTTGGTAAATATAATTAGAGGGTTATATCCTCCTTCAAGTTGAAGCTTGTAAATATAATCAAGGGTTGGAGCCTCCTTCTAGTAGGAGCTGGAGAATATAATTCAGAATTCATTGCTTCCACAATCATAGATCGTAGTTATCCATAGGATGGTGCTTAGTTTCTACAACTCATAGTTTGGGTAGTCAGACATACATCTGTTTAGTTCAGTGCTTGAATTTTGTGATTCGGTGCTCACAGAAATCAAATTCATTGCAGGTCAGTGCATATAACTAACAAATTGTTACTTGAGGATTAGGTCTATACCTGAAATGAGTGGGTGCTCATGTTCTAAGACTGCATTCTCCCACTAATGTAATCATTATTATATACAAACACACACAATTTTCCTTATATATTTATGTGATGTTGTGATTGTCATTGTCTTTTTTTCCAAGGAAAAAAGTGTAATTATATTAATAAGTTTTAACAAAATTACGTTATGCAAAAGGCCCTGTTGCTATTCCTTTCCTTTACTTCTTTTACAGCTCATACAAAGAGATTTTATCCTATATACCCTTTAAAAAAATATATATAGATCCTTGTATGAATTTCTATACTGAGAAAATTGGTGAGTTTTCCAAAAATATAATGTCACCAAACCCTTTATAAAGTTCCTTTTCAAAAAAATCATAGAGCCTTATATGAAGTTCTATATTGTGAATGCTGGAGAAAAGTATGAAATAAAGAGTTTTCCAAAAAAGATCATGTCATAAAAAATTGTCATAATAAGTTTGTCCCAATATTTTCAAGTTGATGGATCCAATCCATCTAGGAATGGTCTATGATAATATTCAAAGAAAGATCTATCATAGTGTTCTGTTGTTAGCCTGTTGCAGCTGCAACCGTTCTCCCCAAATTTCTTAAATTTTGGGCCCCTCCTCATGATTTAGCGTTGCTTGTAATCATTGGATCCTTGAACCTTTTGGTCAGATTTTATTTTCGAACGATTTTACAGATTGATTTTCATCCTGTTCCAGAGGTTGCCTATATTTGAATTTTGTTATTGGTCTCAAATTTGAGCTGGTTTGCTAGCAAATGATAATAAATCAGATCTTTGTTCTTCAAGGCCGCTATTTCGGAAGTAAAGCGGGTTTTAGCCGGTGCTAATTTTCTAACAGTTTTTTTTAAACACCTGATATTTTTTCGGGCGTCACACTATGTTTGATCGGCAACTGTTGTCCTTTTCTCGTCCGTCGTTGCGGCTCCCAAAGAGAATTAACACCCGAAGTGCAAAGCACTCTGACTGCCAATGTGTATTAGTCTTTTAATCGCGTACCCGTAGCTTTTTCTCTTCCGCCATTGCGGATGGGAAAGTCATTTGGCTTCCGACTTCCGCTTAAGCATTTCCTGCCCGCATTTTGCGTGTCTTTAGCCTTTTCTCTTCCGCTGTTGCGGCTACGCAAGGTTTTTGGCTTCCGATGTCAATATCTTTCGACTTCCGATTGGGGAACTTTCCCGCCCGTGGGTCGCATGTCCTTAACCTTTTATTTTCTGCCGTTGCGGTTGTGGGCAGGTATTTTGAGCCGACGTCGAGTTTTTTGTTGTCCGTCGTTGGTGATGTCTGTCAAGCCTATAGGTGAAGGAAGTAGTAGTGGCAATGTTTGTTAAGATTCACATATCAACTGGTGCACCTAGCCATTTCCTGTGGGTTAGCCATTTCAATTAGTATAATTTGACGTCTATTTTGGAATACAACCCGGTGGATGATGCACGTTGGTTAATTGCAGGAAAATCCAAAAGACAGTTCATATTGCCGCGGTGTGAAGGTACTGACTGGAGATAGGATCTCAAAGGGCACGGGTAAAGTAAAAGACAAAATCAGAAGCAACAAGGGCACAGATCTGAAAGGTCTGTCAGTTACTCAGCTGATAATGAGCTTGCGCAGAAAAAATGAAAAGGAGGGATATGAAACGCCCAAAGAACCGAAGAGTCACACGTTTGGGGGGAACCCAAGCGGTCTACTGATTTTGGTTTAAATATTTGAAAGCTAGAAGTTAGATGGGCTTTTTCCCTGGCAAACTTGTAAACCTTTTGCTTGTAAGAGGAACTATTTCATTTTACAAACCATAAAGTGAAAATTTTACCTGTTGGAGAAAGTGCTATGTGGAATGGATCAATGAGTTTAAATGAGCAATGTTGAATGTGAACTATTTCATTTTCAGCTGTGTCCCAGTAGCTGTAAGAGTGTTCTAATTTCTTGAACCTATGTTCTTGTCTGAAGATTCTTCAGCATTTTTATGGTGTTCTTCCACTATGAGTAATGGGATGTTTTAATTGTTGATGAGCTATCTTGTCATGTATACTTTTACTTCTGTTTATATGTTTGGTTATAAGAACATCTATATGTGATTTTCCATAACACCTGAACAGTATTGCATTACTCATGAATTAATCCAGCTCTCTAGAGATAGTTTATTTAGTTTTATTTTATTACTGTTTGTATGATTTAGATGCTTGTGAGCGCTAAGACGAGAGGTAAGAACCTGCGCATCACATTGTGAATGCTCTTTTCATCTTTATCATTCTGCATTGTTAATTAGGTATGTGCATTTCATAATTTAAGTCAAAATACAAAAACTTGGTGGACCAGGCCGTAACCGGTAAAACCCTTTGTTTTGTTACTTGACCTACGGTAGCCGGACCGCAAACCGGATGGATTCCCCACACCAAACAGTCATGGGCTAGTTGGGAAAGTTGAGTGGGGAGAATCCCTTACTGTTGTTGCCTATGATTTTCCAGGCCTCAACATTTTTGGCACTAGAAGGAGGGCCGCCAGTGTATGGCTGGACGAGGAAACCCGTTTTCCCGAGATTATTCCACCGGTAACAGTTCTGAAATTAGTGGGCTTCATAATTCAATTCCAGAAGAAAGAGAACATCTATATTCTGTTGGAAATGAAGTTATTAATGATCTGAGAAGACACACCAGGGAATATGTAAAGAAGATTGGAGGATTGCCAATCATCCCTGAATTGCCCAGAAGAGAGTATAAAAAGAAAGATCGTCCTATAGCGGAAGACTCAGTGTTGGTTGGAGACTGGGAAGAACTTGTAGAAACAGCCTTACAAGAAGTTGTGCTACCTTTGAATCAAGAAGGCCCATATACCCCTCATAGTTCTCCTTCTTGCACTCCTATTGGCTCACCTCCTCACTCTCCACCTAGACTCATGGCAGGAGTAAATGCTAATCCACCACCTATCCCACCAAATCCACCACCTGCTTGGAGAGCCAGATCACCGTTAAACCTAACACCTCCATTACACAACCTACCTCAAGCCTTTGACAAGATGTTTCCCAAGTTTGACCCAAATGATAAAATATTAGTAGATGATCACCTACAAAGTTTTTACTTGGAAATTGAAGGATTAAGGGCCGGGGAGTATGAAGATGTAGTCTGCAGACTATTCCCGCATACCCTTAAAGGAGCTGCAGCATCATGGTACTTTGGGTTGCCTGCTAATTCTATCCCTGATTGGGATACCTCCGAAAGAATTTTCAGAAGTAAGTATGCAACTCAGAAAACTCATGCAGCCCTCATGAAAGGGCTATGCGCCTTGAAGAAAGAAAGAAAGGAAAAGGTGCACAGTTTCACACAAAGGTTTGCAGCCTATCTCAATAATTTTTCTGAAATGGATAAATCTTCAGACAAAGTTCTGATTGAATATTATACTTCAGCTTTAGGCCCTGATTTGGCCATGTTTGCCAAAGGTAGGGCCAAGCCTACTTTGAAGGAAACCTATGAAGAGGCAGAAGTAGTGGAAGCTGGAAGAGAAAGTATTGAAGATTATCCAGAACAATCAGGAGAGAAAGGTGCAGGAAGGAAATCCTTATTGTTTACTAAGCCTAAGGAAGAGAAATCGCCAGATTATGAAAATATGGCAAAAATGATGCAGAAGCTTTCCAACAAAATCATATATTTGGAGAAAGAGAAGGAAACACAAAAGTTTTATAAGCCATATTATAAGAAAAGAGAGGATAACAATCAGTCTCAACCTCCTCCTCACAATACTGCATCTATGAATTTAACAGAGGTAGGCATGGACAATTTTTGCACTTTCCACCAACAGCCACACTCTGAAAATAATTGTCCTCAATGGATAAATTCGATGACGTTGGTCATGAATCAGCTGTTGGATTCTAGACTAACAGAAGATGAAGATGAAGAGAGAAAAGAGAATACTACGTCAACAAAGGAACAAGAAGAGGAAACCATGGTTTTGTGGGATTCTGTTTCGTTATTTGATGTTGAAGAGGAAAAGAATTAGGGCTACAAGGACATCATGGAAACCAACGTGGTAACAAGGAGCCAGGGGCCAATTAAATAAAACAGTCTCATTCTACCAAAGATCAAAAGGCTTCAAATAAATGTAAATAAATTTCAAAATAAATCCTTAGCTGATAAGATTCCAGAATTCACTATTACCAGCCAAGATCCGAAGTAGAATAATACGTTGGCTAGGCCAAAAGAAGGAAAAATGAATGCTCATAAACCTCATCCCATTGAGCAGCCGATGGATTATGACATTGTGGAGGATTTAAAGAAGGTAAAAGTGAATGTTCCACTATTCAAAATGTGTAAAGTGCCGCAGCAAAAAGGAAGACTATTGAAAGCACTTGAAGCATCGGATGAGAAGCTGCCCACTGACAATCAACCTCAGGAAGAAGAAGAAATCAGCGAAACCAGCGTTGGAGGTAAGTCTAAAAGCAAACATCCACCTTTCCTCCTCACGTTTGAAATTTTCAATCATAATGTACATAATTGCTTGGTAGACTCAGGGGCGTCAGTAAATGTCATGCCAATATCAGTCTGTAAAAAGATCAATGGGTAGCCTAAGCCATCCACGTGGAGGGTTGTCCAGTTGGACATGGCGGATGTAAAGGTAATTGGTGAGATGGAAGATGTCCTAGTCCGTCTGGCATCAAATGATAAAGTGTGCCAAGTCATTAATATTGTGGTGGCTGATATACCAGATGCGTACGGTCTTGTCCTGAGCAGAGATTGGTTGGCCAAACTAAATGGATATTTTGCCTCGGATTGGTTGCATCTGTGGCTACCGTACAAAGGAAGTCCGAACCAGATCAAGATCTTAAGAGAGCCTCACATGAAATACAATGTCACTCGACTGGAGGAGAATAATGAACCAGTGGATTCTGTATTGGGAAATTATTTTATCAAATTGGAACCAGGAAATTACCAAGCAGAAGAAGCCAGCAACACATCTGACACTCATCCTGATCTCCTTCGATTCTCACAAGCTGATGAGATTTACTGTAAAATAGTAGACTTAGCAGTAGGAATAGATTCACATTCAGTAGTTAGTGATTTTTGGACTTTGTTTTTTGATGGCTCTAAGACATTAGAGGGGTCAGGGGCTGGCTATGTCCTGATCGACCCCCAGAAGAACAAACATTTTCTTTCATGTAGATTAGAGTTTGAATGTACTAATAATACAGTTGAGTACGAAGCGCTGGTGCAGGGTTTGAGGAAAGCGATTGAATTAAAGGTAAGTAATCTAAAAGTTTTTGGGGATTCTGAAATTATTGTGAAACAAATCCGGAATCAAATACATTGTGTTTCCCCTCACTTGAAAGCTTACCAAAATGAGGTATGGGACCTGCTTAAATGTTTTAATGCATTCAATATTATTTCAATTCCAAGACTCAAAAATGTAGCAACTGACCTGTTGGCCACATCAGCCGCTAGGCTCGTACCCACTAATAATCGATGCTCTATCGAATTGCTTTTCAGGACCTCAGTACTGGATATGATCACCAAACTGCGAGTGTTTGGCGATGATTAGTAGATAATAGAATGCTTAACAAATGACGAGGTGATCAAAAGGGGCGATTATAGATGATGAAGAACATCAGGCTGAGATGAAATATGACAATTTCATCCCTAAAGGAGTCAGAACGTTGGAAAGAATGTTCGATTTAAATGAAAAGTTCAGAAGACCAGCCAACGTGAAGACTCACAGCTCATCTCTACAGTTCGAGCTGATAAATTTAGGGACTGAGGCGAGTCCTAAATTTGTGAATCTTGGCAAATGTTGTTCACCAGCGGAAAGAGATAAGCTCGTCACTCTGTTTAGACAATATAAAGATGCTTTTGCCTGGACATACGAAGATTTGAAAACATATGACACTAGCATCATCAAACATGTCATTCCCATCAAAGCTGGTGTCAAGCCATATCAACAACCTTTGAGAAGAATGCATCCGAAATTGGAACCGCTGATTTAGAGTGAAGTGAAGAAATTATTGGATGCTAGAATTATTTTCAAAGTCATACACTCTGAGTGGGTATCAAATCTGGTACCAGTAAGGAAAAAGTCTGGAGAAATTAGACTCTGCGTGGATTTCAGGAACTTAAACCGTGCATCAGACAAAAATAACTATCCCGTCCCACCCATGGAGCAATTGCTACAAATGGTTTCAAGCTCTGAACTGTTTTCATTATTATAAGGTTTCTCTCGCTACAATCAAGTATTAGTAGCCGAAGAAGACAGATTGAAGACAACGTTCAGGACCGAATGGGGAACCTTTGCCTACAGGAGAATGCCCTTTGGGCTTATAAATGCTGGAGCAACTTTTCAGAGGGCTATGGACATAGCTTTCCGCAGATTGATTGGCCAAAGTGCTGTAGTATATCTTGACGATATTATAATATTCTCAAAGAGAAGAGAAGAGCACGCGTTTCACTTAAGGCAAATTTTCGAACGCTGTTGGAAATATGGCATCTCACTCAATCCTAAGAAGTGTGTGTTCACTGTCACAGAGGGCAAGTTGCTGGGTCACATAGTTTCAAAGAAAGGAATCTCTATAGATCCAGAAAAAATTAAGGATATTGAACAAATCCCCTTGCCCCATAATAAAAAGGGGATGCAATCATTTATGGGAACCATAAACTTCATGCGAAGATTTGTGCCTGATTTTGCTCAGATTGTCAAGACGTTGCAGGAGATGGTAAAGCAAAATGCACTATTCAAGTGGACTGAAATTGAGAAGAGCACATTCAGCAAAATCAAAACTGTTGTTGCACACACACCCTCCCTGAAAATCCCAGATTTCGACAAAGATTTTATCTTGTATACCTTTGCATCCGATGATTCACTAGCAGCTGTGTTCACCTAGAAGGAAGATGGGGGGGATGAATTCCCAATATCCTTTATGAGTACTGGTCTACAGGGGGCCAATTTGAATTACCCAGCTGTTGATAAACAAGCTTACGCTGTATTCAAAGCAGTAAAGCAATTCAGGCCTTATATTTTAAAAAATAGAACCAAGGTGATCATCCCCTACCCAGCTGTAAGGTCTCTTCTTGTACAGAAGGAGTTAGGAGAAAGAAGAGGCAACTCGGTAACAGCTCTTCAAGAGTACAACCTTGAATTCAATCCAGCCTCTATAGTTAAAGGACAAGGGTTGTGCAAACTGATGACAGGAAATGGGAGCAATGAAGAACACTCCTGGGAAGATGAAGCTGAATTACATGTAATGGAGGTATGTCCTTTGTTTATAGTTCCGGAGTCTTGGTATAGAGACCTTGTGCATTACCTGCAGGCAGGGCTGTTGCCAGAACATTGGAGTTCCAAGCAAAGAAGAGCGCTGCGTCTTAAATCAGCCTCCTATCAACTTGTTGAAGGAGTATTATTCAGAAAGAATTATGATGGGGTTCTTCTCAGATGCTTAGAAAAGGAAGATGCGAAGAAAGTAATGTCAGAATTGCATGATGGTCCTGCTGGGGGACATTATTTAGGAGATACTACAGCCCAAAAAATCGTCAGGGTAGGTTACTGTTGGCCTACACTCTTCAAAGATGCACATGCACATGTCAGGAAGTGTGATATTTGCCAAAGGTGTAGTGTGAGACAACCTAAAGCAGTAGCACCCCTAAATCCTGTGATGATCACGCAACCATTCGAGCAATGGGGGTTGGATATCATTGGAGAAATAAAACCAAATTCCTCCCTACAACACAAGTACATTCTGACTGCGACCGATTATTTCACTCGCTGGGTCGAAGCTATCCCACTGCGCAAGATAAATCAAGACGAGGTCATCAGTTTCCTGCAGGACCACATCATGACCAGGTTTGGAGTTCCATTTTCGTTAGTTTTTGATAATGCTATGTACTTTTCATCAATTAAATTAACTACTTTTGCTCATGATAAAGGGATAAAATTGCATTATTTTGCTAATTACTATCCACAAGGAAATGGCCTCGCTGAATCCACTAACAAAAATATGATTAGGATTTTAAAGAAGTCTGTGATAGAAAACCAGAGGAGCTGGCACTCAGCGCTACCAAACGCTCTTTGGGCCGATAGAGTCACCCCCAAGTCTGCGATAGGAGTGTCACCATATACCCTTGTGTATGGTAAAGAAGCCATTCTTCCCCCCAACATCATGCTACCCTCTTCCATAATAGCTCAAGAGTCCAGGGTGTCGGAGAATGAAGTTTTGCAGATGAGGATATGTAATCTTCTGAAAGTAGAAGAGGCTAGATCTAAAGCCAGGGAATGCTTCAAGCAACAACAAGAGTTAGTAAAGAGATGGTTTGACAAACGTAAAGTTGGAACAAAAGAATTTGAAGTAGGAGACTTAGTCCTCAAATGGGATCACCCCCATGATGAGAAAGGAAAGCATACTAAATTCCAGCAGTTGTGGGTAGGCCCTTTTCAGATTGTAGCAAAGCTTGGCCCTTCTACTTATAAGTTGCAAGATCTACAGGGGTGGGAAGAGAACTTACTAGTGAATGGTTTGGTTCTCAAGCTTGATTTTTCCTAAGTTTCTTTAAGTTCTTCTGTCTTGTATATAATTAATCTGTTTGGCTGTCTTTTGAGTCATGTTTTTTAGTTTGTTTTAGTTTGTTTTCCTGATTCCAATAAAGGGAATGAACCCGCGGTTGCATGGAGAACATCAAAATGTTTGGGAATGATCAACATTTTTGGGTTTCAGACTGTGTGTTGCTAATAGAAATTCTTCCAGTTTAGCAGTTTTCTCAAATAAGCTCTGTGTGCATTGAAGTCCTACTTAACCCCTGTGAAATAAACTGGATTCAGAGAGTCTGGAATACTATGTTGAGGCTCCATCCACGTCACACTTAACATGTTCTAAGGAGCGACGATAGAAGACCCATGGAAAGGAACAAGGTGAACAATATATTAAATATAAATGATCCCATGCCAGGAAACGAATGCCAAAAGGCAAATAAGAGTAAAAAAAAACTTCTATGAAAGCATCATACATCAAAGCAGATACTGAATCATAAGTAATAAATTGACGGAAGATCCTCTCCGTCCGTGAGCTGAAACATGAAGTACATCGCTCACACAAAAGGACACTATGGGATAGAGGATCCTGAATTAAAATTCAGTAAGAAAGGCATGCAGGAGGACTCATATAAAAAGGGACAAAAGTCCAGAAGCACAAAAAGTGCTAAAGTGGCATGGGAATGAGGAACAAACGAATATTTCTGTTTACCATATGCTACAACCCTGTGGTGTCCAAGCTATCTGCTACCTGAAGACAAAAGTAATAATGAAACTCATCCTCTGGCCTCAATAGAGTTATCTGGACTTGAAAATCTTGGTTTCCACTCTCCCAAATTGGACTATCATCAATGATTAAAGGTACACACGTCCGTCATTTGAGAAATCCAGATAGCCGGAAGAATTTAATAGATGCATTTGTTGTTAAACAGTCTGTCACTCAAAGAATAATCGCCTAGAGATCTAGGTTCACCAGGTAATCGCCAATTGTTGCAGCTACAACCGTTCTCCCCAAATTTCTTAAATTTTGGGCCCCTCCTCATGATTTAGCGTTGCTTGTAATCATTGGATCCTTGAACCTTTTGGTCAGATTTTATTTTCGAATGATTTTACAGATTGATTTTTAGCCTGTTCCAGAGGTTGCCTATATTTGAATTTTGTGATTGGTCGCAAATTTGAGCTGGTTTGCTAGCAAATGATAATAAATCAGATCTTTGTTCTTCAAGGCTTCTTTTTCGGAAGTAAAGCAGGTTTTAGCCGGTGCTGATTTTCTAACAGTTTTTTTAACCACCTAATATTTTTTCGGGCGTCACACTATGTTTGATCGGTGACTGTTGTCCTTTTCTTGTCCACCGTTGTGGCTCCCAAAGCGACTTAACACGTGAAGTGCAAAGCGCTCCGATTGCCGATGTGTATTAGTATTTTAAACGCGTACTCGTAGCTTTTTCTCTTCCGCCGTTGCGGATGGGAAAGTCATTTGGCTTTTGACTTCCGCTTAAGCTTTTCCTGTCCGCATTTTGCGTGTCTTTAGCCTTTTCTCTTCCGCCGTTGCGGCTACGCAAGGTTTTTGGCTTCCAATGTCAATATCTTCTGACTTTCGATTGGGGAACTTTCCCGCCCGCGGGTCGCATGTCCTTAACCTTTTCTTTTCCGCTGTTGCGGAAGTGGGAAGGTATTTTGAGCCGATGTCGAGTTTTCTGTTGTCCGTCATTGGTGATGTCTGTCGAGCCTGTAGGTGAATGAAGTAGTAGTGGCAGCGTTTGTTAAGATTCTCAGATCAACTGGTGCACCTGGCCATTTCCTGTGGGTTAGCCATTTCGGTTAGTATAATTTGACGTCTATTTTGGAATACAACCCGGTGGATGATGCACGTTGATTAATTACAGGAAAATCCAAAAGATGGTTCATATTGCCGCGGCGCGAAGGTACTGACTGGAGATAAGATCTCAAAGGGCGCGGGTAAAGTAAAAGACAAAATCGAAAGCAACAAGGGCACAGATCTAAAAGGTCCGTCAGTTACTCAGCTGATAATGATCTTGCGCAGAAAAAATGAAAAGGAGGGATATGAAACGCCCGAAGAACCGAAGAGTCACACGTTTGGGGGGAACCCAAGCGGTCTACTAATTTTGGTTTAAATATTTGAAAGTTAGAAGTTAGATGGGCTTTTTCCCTGGAAAACTTGTAAACCTTTTGCTTGTAAGAGGAACTATTTCATTTTACAATCCAGAAAGTGAAAATTTTACCTGTTGGAGAAAGTGCTATGTGGAATGGATCAATGCGTTTAAATGAGCAATGTTGAATGTGAACTATTTTGTTTTCAGCTGTGTCTCAGTAGCTGTAAGAGTGTTCTGATTTCTTGAACCTATGTTCTTGTCTGAAGATTCTTCAGCATTTTTATGGTGTTCTTCCACTATGAGTAATGGGATGTTTTAATTGTTGATGAGCTATCTTGTCATGTATACTTTTACTTCTGTTTATATGTTTGGTTATAAGAACAACTATCTGTGATTTTCCATAACACCTGAACAATATTGCATTACTCATGAATTAATCCAGCTCTCTAGAGATAGTTTAGTTAGTTTTATTTTATTACTGTTTGTATGATTTAGATTCTTGTGAGCACTAAGATGAGAGGTAAGAACCTGCGCATCACATTGTGAATGCTCTTTGCATCTTTATCATTCTGCATTGTTAATTAGGCACGCGCATTTTATAATTTAAGTCAAAATACAAAAACTCGGTGGACCGAGCCGTAACCGGTAAAACCCTTTGTTTTGTTACTTGACCTACAGTAGCCAGACCGCAAACCGGATGGATTCCCCACACCAAACAGTCACGGGCTAGTTGGGAACGTTGACTCGGGAGAATCCCTTATTGTTGTTGCCTGCGATTTTCCAGGCCTCAACACAGCCACTGTCCAAGTGGAGTGTTCAAGTCCTTTTTGGATAGTTGATATGCTTCTGCGTTCCTCACCATGTAAACATGATGACAAAACCTTCCAAATGTCGCATAATTTCCTCTATCACAAATTCAAGAATTTTTTTTTACACTTTTGAACTTTGTTATCCAATTGATGACATTCAAAGAATCCTCGAAAATCTATAAAGTTTATTTTGACACTTTTGAAAATCTGTAAAATTTTGTAATTTTTCACAATAGAGAAGCAGAGAAGAAGCTTGAGGGATGAAATATCTTCAAAATTGTTTGTTCTGCTTCCAAGACCAATTTGTAAATGAAAATAATGTGAGTCTGACAAATAAAGAACAACCCCACCTCCACAAATTTTGTTTTGAGCTACACCATCAAAAAATGCCCAAGGTTTGTTTTTGTCAATTTGTTCCACAGTGATGGTTTTGACTACAGGTGTTTCCTTCTGTTGAGGGTAATATGAGAGAATTCCAAGGCTGTTATTTGTAGTAATCTCAGTTTTGGCATGTACCATCCATTCGTAGGCAACGATTAGATGAGATCACCAGGAGAGTTTCTGATCCAAACATTTGTAGTTATAAGGGTTATAAGATAGTCATTCCAGTCATTTACCTAGCCATCCATGATCCCCATAATTTGTGTTCTTTTCCATCCCTATTGCCAAAGTAAGGATGAATCTAGATTTGTAGCTTAATTTAAATAGAAGATACCCATAAGATGTGGCGTGTGTAAAATTTGTGGTGGAGGAATATGAGGGTTATTGCATATGGGACAAGGATTAGTTTCAATTCGAATTTGAGCTCTATTCCCAATTTTCTAGGGAAGTAATTCCTCAATAAGGGGAATAGAGGATAGAACAAATTTCCAAATAATCAAGATCCCTTTCTTGCCCCAATTTGTGCTTCTAACCCAGTCTAAGATTGAGTCTCGAGCAATGCATTTTTTTGAACCACTTCTGTCTAGAGGTTGTGGGAGGTAAGGAGTCTCCATCCATATTTTTCCACTAGAGCCTTCGCAAATTGGGGTAAATTTTTAAGACCCCAATATCCCAAATATTTTGGCTAAGCAAGTGTTTCCCAATTTATCCATAGGGTTACTATATTTTCAGATCTCCCTGACTAGAGGAATTTGAAGCAGATATTCCTCGCTTTATCTAGTATGCCTTTTGGAATCCATGCCAAGGACATCCAATACACATCTATGGATTCCAGCATGGACCTAATGAGGATTAATATTCCATATCGAGAGATCCATTTGTGGCACCATATGTTGATCCTCTTTTATATGTTTGCAAGAAGTCATTTCTAGTCCTCCCTTTTATAGTGATTTGGTTTAAGCATGAATCCTAAATATTTAAGACCATCATCTAACAAATTTATGCCAAAGGGGAAAAGGGAATAATACCTTTGAATTTCAGCCTCATCCATGTTAATGATGGTAAGGGTTGACTTTTGGGAATTGACTACCATGCCAGTTGCTTTCCCAAAGAGATCCAAAATTTCTGCTAATTGCTTCGCCTCTCACACTATCCCATCGCAAAAAATGAGGATATGATCCACAAATAGGTGCGTGATTTTTAGAGAGTTTGAGATAATGATGCTAGTAAAAGAGCCATGTATTTTTTCATCCAGAATATCCATGTTGAGTCCTTCAACAACCAACAGAAAAAGGAGTGGTGATAGAGGACAACCCTATCTTAGTACCCTTTCTGCTGCAAAAAAGGGGAAGGCGAGCCATTGATTAGGATCACAAAAGTGGCCATTGTGATGCAACTCATCACCCATTTTATGAACATATAATAAAATACAAGGTGGTTCATAAGAAGTCTTAGGTACATCCAACTGACTCGATCAAAAGCCTTTGAGAGATTGATCTTGATTACTGCTCCTTTTTGCTTCCTATTTTTTATGGAATGTAAGTCCTCCTGAGCTACTCCAATGGCCTCATGAATATGTCTTCCTTCCAAAAATTGAAATTGTTCATATGAAATGATTTTTTCTAGGACCTTTTCCAGTCTTCTAGCAATGATTTTTGCAACCACCTTATAAGCGATGCTGCGAAGCAAGATTGGTATGAAATCCTCCAGATGATTGGGATGGTCAGGTTTTGGGATAAGGGCTGTTAAATTTAAGTTAAGAGGGGGGCACATCACCCCCTTTGTTATTAATTCTTTAATTAATTTTAGCAGACCAGGACCAATGGTGTCAAAGAGGGTTACGAAAAATTCTATGGTCCAACCATCTGGTCACGAGCTTTTATCGTTATGAAAACTGTGCAAAGTTTCCTTTATCTCTTCTTCCAAAACTTCCTCTATCATTTCTAGATTATCCTCTTGAGTAATAAGCCATGGAAAAAAATGTGAGAGACAAATGACCTAAATAATAGTGGCCATGTTGTTTTCCTTGAAGAGAGACTTGAAGTGTGTGGTACTAAGGTTTTCCTATCCTTCAAAGGAGGAGACCTCCTTATTATTTTCATTTTTCATCCCTAGATGGTGTTTTGAATTTTCCTTCCTTTTTCAAAGGCCTGGAAGAACTTTGTGTTTTCATCACTTCTTTCCAACCAAATTGCTCTGCTTTTCAGCTGCCAAATTTCCTCCTGTTCTTTCATCAGATTTCTTCTTCTTGATTCCAATAGGCCTAATTTTTCTTTTGTTTCTCGTATAAGGTATCCCCCACTAATTAAGTCTCGTATCTAATTAATTTCTAGTTCAACTTGTTTTATTTATTTTTCATCTCTGAAACCTCCATATGTCGGGTTGTAATGTCTCTAGTTTGAATTAACGATTTCTAGGATGTACTCTTCTTTGAGCCAAGAAACATAAAATTTGAAATAGCTGGTAGGTTTACAACCATCACCCAACATTTCTAGGCATATTGGGAAGTGGTCATAATCTCTCCTTGAGTATACCCATTACCTAATTCTAATATTCTGCTCTGGTATGTTCTTTGCAATTATAAAACAATCCATTTTTTTTAAATTCCGCTCTCCCCAATTGATAAGTCATCCTTTACATAGTTTTTATTTAAAGTATGCTAATGGGTCCATTCTAAATCTGGGTACCCAAATTTCATGTGTCCCTAAGTTTAAATTTAAGTCCCCTCCCAGAAAAAACATTTTTAGACTTGGCGAAGGACTTTTGTGAGAGTGAGTTACAGAAGGGTGTTCGTTCCTCCTAAGGCCTGTAGATATTTAGGATGATACATGAATTGTTTAATTCTACAAAGAATGCCTTAAGTATGAGGCCTGAATCAAAACCCCAAGAATTACTTATTCGTAATAGTCCTTGTGTTCCATCCAATATCTAATCCCCCTGAATGCCCCTCACATCTTGAGCTATAAAATCCATGTTCTTGAAACTGGAATTAAGAAATTTTCTCACTATTTATTCAATACCAAGAGTTTCTTGTAGCATAAAAATATCTAGTTGATGCAAAAGAATCATCCTCTTTAGCACAAGTTTTTTGTTGGAACTTTCTAAACCCCTGCAGTTTAGGGATAAAACATTCATTGGGTAACCCCTGTCGGGGCTTTCGATGCTCTAAGTTCCCCTAAGATGGATTTCTATTTTCTTTCTGCAATATCTTTCAATGCATGATGCTGTGTTATGGAGAGGTGTGAGGGAATCCCCCTACCTTTAATTTTTGCATCAGCTTGAGTTTTTTTCCCCAACCCTAGAATTTGGTTTTGGGTTTCTAGTTGATCTAGGATGTCTGGTGATCTTAGGTGAAAATGAATAAACTGGTTTGCAGTGTTGGAGGAGAAATCCCATTATGAAGAATGAACAGAGGGCGATGAGGGAGGGCTTTTAAGTTTTGGGGAGTGATATGAGGTGAGTATGTGCAAAGGATCTAGTGGGATAGGGAGAGTTTGTTCACAAGGTGCAGTAGGAGGAATTGGAGACCTTGATGTGTTCTTTTTCTCAAAACATTGCGAATTTAAAGAAAGATCCAAAGAAGAAATATGATTTAGAATTTCTGCTTTCTTACCCGGTATTTTTATCGTTTCTATCCCAGTGGGATGTTGAGGTTGTTTCTCCATAATATGTGGTTCTATGTGCATTGGAATTTCCATGCGATGGATGTGGTCTTGAGTGTTTTCTCCTTCCAAATCGTTCTGAACAACCCTAAGATTATTTCTCCAAACGATCAAATTTTGGAGATTCTTCCTGTATGCCCTTCCCTCCCCTCATTATCAATCTATTCCTTGGTCACTCTGAAACATGACTGAATTGTTGGTTATAATTCCTGGCCATGTGTCCATATTTAAGACACCTATGGCAGCGAAAATGGTACACCTTCATTATTCAACTTTTGTTGGCATTTTGCTTGACTGCATATCAAGTTAAATTATTCTCTTAGCCCAGACACAACATTAAGAGAAAAAAATGATGGAAACTATCATCCTCATGGTATGCATGAAGGAGATATCAACATCGATACAAACCTCTTGGGAATTCCCTAAATCCTTGAAGGACTCCCAATTCAAAAATTCCCAGGGTAGATCTAGTAATTGCACAGAAACATGGATTTCTTCCTTCCTTTCGCTCTTCTCATCAAACATAGGATTCCAAACTTTGAAGAGTATGGGTGTGTACCCAAAAATCCAATGGGACTGAAATATCCAAGTTACATCCTCTTTGTTCTTGAATTTGAATACAAACCAACCTCGGGACAAAACCAATATTTTCGACATAATCTAATTTCCTTAGCAAGTTCTCTTGTACATATTTTTCTAGGGATTTAAGGTTTGGGTACCTCCCTCTATCTCTTCCAACCACTTTCATCTCCAATATATACATTAATTATGCTACCGAGACATTTACCCAACATACCGAATTTAGAGGAACCTCATCATTTTTTAAGCAATTGTTTTTATATCTTCTTTGACTAGATCCAACCTGGGATTCCTGGCTTCTTTTGGAGCCATGTTTGGTTCAAGCTGTCACCTTTTATTAATCAGTGTCTAGGGGATTTCCTTTTCGATCTGAGGGTTTAAAAAATGAATC
The DNA here is from genome assembly GCA_001517045.1 of Pseudotsuga menziesii. Taxonomy (NCBI): domain Eukaryota; kingdom Viridiplantae; phylum Streptophyta; class Pinopsida; order Pinales; family Pinaceae; genus Pseudotsuga; species Pseudotsuga menziesii. The sequence goes on from LPNX011053071.1 coordinate 358,450, forward strand.
TATAAAACCTTATGGGTTTTGAACTGGAAAGTATTCCACATGATCCCTAGGTAGAGAGAGATCATCCAATCATGTTGATATCTATTATCTTGCTTCAAGATGGCCAAGACCAAAAATTGAATCAGATTATTTCCAAAGCATATTCATTCATAGAGTCTCTGTCAACAAATTTGTGTGAACAATAGTGGAATCGACTAAGTGAGGAAGCCCTAGGTTTGGAGGTGGATTAAGAGTAAACAAGGAAAGAGACCCCCTTATCTTTGGGCCAGTTGGTCTGACCAACAAGGATAGCGATGGGCTTGTCAGAACTACCACAATAAGAGCTTTAGTTGCTCTAAGGTTTCCCCCTTCTGCTATATCTTCCTTATTTGTGCAAGAATCCACAACTGTCAAATTGTCGACGATTTGGGTTTTGTTAACATATAAATATAGAATGGTTTCCATTAGTATTTTCCCAATGGTTTTAGTAAAAATGGTAAATCCCTTGTAAGGGTCCGTTGTGTAATCCACCTCATCTACATTGGAGTAATCCATGTGGATGCATAGTTGGTTAACCATATCACTGTCCTACCAAAAAGTATCCTTCACATGTGAGGTGTGAGGTAGGGCATGCCCATGAGGGGGTTGCGGCTGTATCCCATTAGTGAAACCAAAAACTCACAGAACCCTCGCTTATGCAGTCCTCATCCTTCTCATACTCCATCCATATTGTGTTTGTTAATGTTACTACTGAAAAGTATCAATATGTGAAAATATGTCAAAGTGAAATAATATATATATCTACGTATTATTGATTCACCCCCTCTTAGTAATAAGATAAATACAACAATTCCCTTAGGAAATCCAACCCTTACAATGCTTATTGGTGCGTGCATAAAGAGTCAATCCTACTACATGATATTGGATAAACTCTTGTAACATTAATCCATGGATTCTAAAGCATTACCTAGCCCATATGCTCACCTATGACTATCTCTTTTCTCTAATGTCTGCAATTTTTTGTTCATAACTTGAATTTATGGTTATCTTTCAATATGGTAAGGTAGTGTAAATATAATTAACAACAAAATAAAAAAAATCCGCACACTGTAAAATATTTTGAGAATAATTCGTAGACTCCAAAGGATATGAGAGGATGGTAAAAAGGGAACTTAGCGTAAATTCCAACCATAGAATAGAGTACTCTTACAATAGTCATAAAATTATATTCATCCCATGCTTCCATAACTACACGAGAACACTTTCCCCACCAACCTCACACATGCATTCAATGATTATATTTAATAGTCCAAATGAAGTAATTGGATCACTTAAGACACCTGGTAGCAAATTAATGAGTTCTAAGGTTGACACTTCAAAATAGAGGATTTAATATCCCACACCCCCCTTTCCTCTTTCTCTCTAGTGGAATCATATCCCTTCAAGTGTTGTTTACATAACCATCTTGGACCATTTTATTATTTCTCCATCATAAAATTTACATAGCTTCTAAGTTAGCATAATGAGATAACCACATGGTCCATATAGAGATATTTACATTATATATTCCTATCCATTCACTAGTTAGGCCTTTTTCCTTGAGCTCCACACTAGGAATCCATACTTGCATATTTACATCATTTACATGATTTGATTTAATATATTCCAAGTCCAAATTGGGGGTATTAAAATCCCCCCTCCCTTGGAATAACACTACTTCAACGTTTTCTCAAAATAAGAACAAAAATGGATATATATATATATATATATATATATATATATATATATATATCTCATNTACTTGTCAGATGGTTCGGTTTCAAAGCAATATTACCTTCTTGTCAACGATACGTAATGGATGCATTTGTAACTCTACCCTATGTTCCACTTGGATCACATCCCAACCAATCACATATTTAGCACCATGTACATATTTCATAAGCAAAGAAACATGGAAAACATTACAAGATCTACTATTAGCGGGAAATGCAATTCTATATGCAACTAGCCCTATCCTCTCAACCACTTCAATTAACCCACAATATATTGGGGATATCTTGGAACAACTCCCAATATTGAAGGAACTCTTCCTTTACCTCACTTAGAGGTAAAGATGATCCCCAAAAATGAATTCCCTATGCACACAATTTTTATGTACATATCTTTTTTGTCTACCTTGGGATTCATAATTCTACCTAATATTTGCAACCTCTTGTTCCATTTCCTTAAGTAATTCTGGCCTAAGCACAATTATGCTCACTGTATAATCCCAACTCATTGGTGTCCTACACCTTCTAACATACAAATATTCAAATGGACTCATTCCCAATGATGATTGTTTACCATTGTTACATGCAAAATCTACCAAGTGTAGATAATTTTCCCACTTGGATGGTTTGTCCTTCACATACATGCAAAGCATGTCTTCAATCACCTGATTTACTCTTTATGTTTACCAAATTATGGTAGGAAATACTAAAGTTCATCTGTGTACCAAATTCTGAATATATATCTATATCTATATTTATATATATCTATATTCCAGAAGTTAGAAGTAAATTTGGTATCTCGATCAGGTACACTTGCTTTGGGTAACCCATGCAATTTGGATATTGTTTTTCTATCTCATCAACCTTATAAGTAGATTTAACTTGAATAAAATGCATTGCCTTAGATAATTTATCCACCACAACCATGATGGAATCATGCTTTCTTAAAGTAGTTGGCAATCTGGTAATAAAATCCATAGTTACCCCTTACCATTTCTATTTTGGAATTGGAAAAGGTTGGAATGAACTTGATGGGTGTTGATGTTCATCCTTCACTTATTAGAATTTCATACATATGGAAATGTACTCAACAATTTCTTTCTTCATCCCTATTCAAAGATATTGCTTCCTTGCTATAGCAATTATTTTCTAGTATCATGGGTGAGAAGAATATGGAATTTTATGGATTTGATCCATAATAATTCTCCTCAAAATTTCCACATTATAATTATACATTTTATTTTTATAAGCAAGAATTCCATCATCCTAGAATTAATAACCTTCATACATTTTCTCCAAATTTTGCCACTATAATTTATCGTTTAATTGCACATAAAATATTTTGCCTAAGATCTCATAGGAAAATGCCAATGGATGACACATGCATTTTTATACCATATAGATTGCCTTGCATTTAATGTTGGCTATTCAAACAAATATTTTAGACCCCAATGGTCAGTCCTAAGCTCAAATTTCCTTCCCATCAAATAGTGCCTCCACATTTTCAAAGTGTGCACTATGGTAGCAAGCTCTAAATCATGGGTAACATAATTATTTTCATGTTCTTTTAGATTCCTTGACTCATAAGATACCACATGACTGCCTTGCATAAGAACTCCTCCAATTCCCTATTTGCATGCATTGAAACACACCACAAAATCCTTTTCGGGGTTTGGAATTTTCAAAAATTGGAGAATTTGTAAGAAGCTTCTTCAATAGTTGGAATCTTTCTTCACATTTTCGTGCCCACTCAAATTTTATTCCCTTCTTTTGCAAATACGTGATGGGGTGTGCAACCTTGGAGAATCCTTGAATGAACATTATGTAACAACCAATAAGACCCATAAAGGATCCCACATCTCTCACATTATTTGGAGTTTTCCAATTGATAATGGCCTCAATCTTTTTTGGATCCACTGGTATTCCTTTCTCTGAAATAATGTGACCAAAATTATGAATTTTCTCTTGATATAAGTCACATTTGCTTAGCTTTGCATACAACTTATGCTATGTTATCACTTTCAAATTCATTCTCAAGTGTTCTTCATGATCCTCTTCATTTTTACATTAAATAAGGATGTCATCTAGGAAAACACAAACAAACTTGTCCAAATTCTTGTTGAAAACATTATTCATGACACACATGAATGTAGCTGGTGCATGTGTGAGACCAAATGGAACCACCATGAACTCATAGTGTCCATACCTTATTCTAAAGGTTGTCTAGTAGATGTTTCCTTCCTTTATTCTCACTTGATGGTAACCAGATCTCAAATAAATATTTGAGAATACCTTTGCCCCTCTCATTTGGTTAAATAGATCATGTTATGGACAAAATATTCCTATGGCTTGGGGTGGACCACAACATATGGAGTGACACCAGAAATCAATTCTAAACTCAAATATACCACATGAATGTAAAATGTTAACGATGAAAGAGAAATCCCATTCAACCGTATGTTCGAAGAAGACCACCATTGAGCTTCTGATCCAATGATTGCAACCTAAAACTTGTCCTCAATAAAAAATGTATCCAAGCACACACACACACACACACACACACACACACCACATGAATGTAAAATGATAATGATGAAAGAGAAATCCCATTCAACCATATGTTCAAAGAAGACCATCGTTGAGCTTCTGATCCAATGCTTGCAACCTAAAACTTGATCTCAATAAAAATGTATCCGAGCATATATATATATATTTATATATATGTCATGTCCCCAATTAAATAATTTCCAAATAAGACTACTTGCAAATAATGTTTCGCCAACCTACTAGTTCCCTAGGTTGAGATGGAGACATAAATTTTGTAATAAGGGGATATGGGACCCAAAAGGACTTTATTTGATCATATTCACATTTAAATGAGTCACATTAATGATAAATTCTAAGAAAATAAGGTGGCATGGATTCATGAAGACACTTGGAAGCTTGTGGAGTCTTTGGGTGACTAGATTCCCCACACACTATAGCATGATATTCATCCAAATTCAAACACATGGGTAATGTAACATTATTGAATGGTGATGTGGTTTCAAATATCATATAATCAGCCAAGTAATTCAAATCGGTAAAGGAGGGTAACTCCCATGGAAGAGGAGGAGACTACAAGACCAGGTGTGCCACTTGGAAAGAGACTCTATGCACTCTATGGCAACAAATGATTGAATATTCTATGTCAAGTATGAAAAATTCAGGCCTGATTGCTGACATATGAAAAATATGACATGTCATGGCTAGAAATAGCCACCAATTGGTCTAATTTGGGTGTTAGAGGTATCCATTCGAAATGGGGAAATAAACGGAGCATGAAGAGGAAGACAAGTGTCATAAGAGTTACTAAACCACTAAGATGAGTTGGAGGAAGCTCATGGAGGGAAATTAGACTGTAGGAGGCCTCATAAAGATATTCAAAGGATTTCATGAGGAATGGGAATACATTTTTATGATCTGTTAATTGGCCTTTGGAATTTTGGAGAGATTTTGCTTGTCCTTTGCACGGTGAGTGTTCACTCTACTTGCTTGTGAACCAATTTCGAGGGAGTTGGATTCCTTTACAAGTTGTTTGATGGAGATACCATTCATAAATATCATGGGATATTAATTATGGAGTTTTATTTTCAGTTTGAAGGTCCATATAGTCTAATTCTCATCTATCTCCCCATTGTTTCATTCCTTCTTCTCCATTCCCCCACACTCTCATTTGATGGCGCACTGGCTGGAGTGGTGCTTGCACTTTGCTGGGTATATTTGATGCCAAAAATTTGATACATGATTCATGGATCTGTAATCTCATGTACATATTATATATAGTTATAAATACCATAAATACCATTATGAAAGGTTTGCATTCCCATGCACTTGAATAACTAGTTTTCATGGATTTGGCTCCAATATTGAAGTAGATTTATATGAGATTTGTATGAGGAATTTTCTATGAGTTTTATGATGTTGGGGAAGACATATATTATTTAATACTCTATAATTTAATTCCCATATTCTATTCATCTCGAAATCCAAGAAACTCATGTGTGAAAATCTTGCAATCTCATGCCATTGAATCACTAGTTTTCATGGATTTTGGCTTCAATCTTGGAGTAGTTTTATACTAGATTTGTATGAGGTATATTATATGAGTTGGATGATGTTGGGAAATCCATATATTATTTATTACTCTATACTTAAGTTTATTATGATCTTTGGATCGAAATCCAATAAACTCGTGTGTGAAAAGCTTGCAATCCCATGCCATTGAGTCACTAGTTTCCATGACTTTGGCTTCAATATTGAAGGAGTCTTGTATCAGATTTGTATGAGGGATGTTCCCTGAGTTTGATGATGTTTTTATAGCAATATATTATGTTTTAGTCTGTAATTTCATGTCCCTATGCTCTTGTTGGGTGTTAAAATACCTAGATTAATACCAAAATGTTTGGATGTGTTCTACTATCTTAAATACACCTAGTATTTAATTATCGACCAGGGTTGGTAGGATTAGAGTTGATACAAAATATATGCGAAGGTATAGGGTTTCCTAAGGCGTTGTAGAAGTACTTTAAAAAACAAAAGATTGAAAAATATCCTAATAATTTAATTATTAATGTGATTGAACTAAAACAAAACATCAGACTAGGATACTATTAGACTATGTTATTTCAAATAACAAATGAGAATATAACCACTACTTTTTATAACTAAACCTATTAAATAACTTCAAGAGCTAACTATTCACAGAAAGTACAAATTTGGAAATACAATCACAACAACTAGATAATTTATAAACAAATATTTTCTGACTGAAAAATATATTATCAACAACTACTTAAAAAGCCAGGGTTCAAGGAAGACTTGACTAATAAGTGAATGGAAAACTGAATAAGAAAGCAAGTAGAAAACTTAATAAAGATAAGCAAGTAGAAAACTTAATAAAGATAATTTTAAATTCTTTTCTACAAGTCTCTTCAATAATCACACAGTGAAAGGAATAGGTCTTATCACTATGATCAATTTACAAGGTACTAGTATACTAGCAATTAACACACCTAACCCTAAAAATCCATATACAAAGAAGTAAATCAAACCAAAGCAATAACATAATTTGAAAACATTACATTAGTGTAAAAGATGAAAATCGGAAACCAAAAGAAACAAAATCACAACGCATAACTCAAAGCATGGGTTGGAAAGAGGAAAACTAAGGATAAAACTTAGTAAATACTTTAAACAATCTAATATATAGTTCAAATAAAAACATAACCATTATCTAATGACTACAATAAGAGCATAATAAAAAATCCAAAGAAACAGAACTGAAAATAGGTTTAAAATGAAATTAGGAATGCTAAAGGTCAGATGGAGGGCTGGATGACAGTCTGGAAGGAAGGTCCAAATGACAGTCCAAACACACAGTCCGAATGAAAGGATGCATACAGAAAACAATAAAAACAGACGTAAATGATTTAATTATCAGCTAATTTTGTGCATATGAAAATAGGATGCATAAAAGACAAGAATTAAACCTAATTAATAATTTAAAATAATTAAAATAATTCTAATATTAATCTATGTTTTGGAAATATTATTTCTATTATAAAATAAATCAAACTGAAACATAACTAAATAAATTTACAGTTTAAACAAAAAGCAACAAAACTAATCTACAACTACAAATTAAACCTAAGACTGACTAGATTTTATCTAGTTGCAAACATACCATTAAGCATTAAACTAAAAAGAAAGATATAAACAAACTACATATGACTGGTCATTTTAATTCTATAAACAAAGACGACATTAATCGCATAATGAAAATTACTTTAACTACAACAAATACAAGCTACAGAAAGCAAAGAAACAAATATAAACAAATTAAAAATAAAACTACTTATCTGTGATGGAGAGATAACAAAAAATCACATGGAAATAGAAACCGTGAATTGTCGAGGGGACCTCTTAGCAACCACAGGTAAAGTCTAGCGAATACTTTCACACACAATCATAAACAACAAGACGTAGAGCTTCTATTAAAAAGAAGGAACAAAGTTACAATATTCTTCTCCCAAAACATACTAACTATCTACCTAATGTATTGATCAATCCCCTATCTCTCTGTGTGGAGGTGTTTATATACACACTGTTTCAAGAGATTAAGCAAGTCGACCCTTTAGTGGTCGACTTCTCTTCTAAATTTAGTCAATCATAAAAGGCAATAATTATTCATAGGCCAGCGCATGAGCATATCCCTTCTTTGGCGTAAGTATGGTTTTCTTCAACATGAGTAGGGTGTCGTGTTGGTGTAACTACTCCTCCTTTCACGTGACTGGTGGAGTGGTGTTGGTGCAAGAAATGTACATGACGGATCTTCTAGAACACAGGTCCTTCATCAGCATATATGATGTGGCATACAGCCCCTTCCTTAGCGTAACTAACGGTGTGGTGTCAAACAAATAAGAGCACACAGTGGACAGGTCGTTCCATTCTTCAAAGCGTGCAGACTGGTAACAATTCAGAGTTTAAGTAGAGGAGGCCACAACTGATCCTTCTAGACTGGAGTTATTCCTCCCTTTGAATGCGTGGGTGATAAGCAGCGTGATGGCGATCTTAGGTTGGGAGCTTCTTCAATCATAAAAAACGTGGACATTAGGCCGTTTACAGAACTGTTTCAACATTAAATACCTGAAATTGGTTATGGGCATCGCACAAACTACTTAGCGATCTGGATGAAAGGCTACGTGATGAGATGTACATCGATTGCACAGATCGGGTTGAATGGTAAGCTGAATGCATTTTGTTTATAAATTCACCCAAACATACTACATAACCTGCAAAAAAATATACATATTAATTAATATATCGAATATGCTTTCAATAATATAGATTTGAGTTAATAAAGTCATAAAAAATGATATTAATAACCAAAGTTGGATAAACATTAAATTTGTTCTTACCTTGTGCTGAATAACTATCTGCATGACATAAATTATGCAAAAATATAACAAATCATGTATTTACAATGTGTAATTTGAATGCCAAAAATGATAACAAAATGAGGCTCAACTTCCCCCCAAATCGGAGAAATTCTAGGTCCCATTGAGCAAAAGAAAAAGATAAGAGATCATACTGTCAAAGAAAACTTTGAAATGTAAGCCAGCAACAGGCATATGCATGAATGAGTGAGTTCATAAAGTTTATAATTAGTTCAATCATGTCCAACGTAAAACTTTGGACAGGTTGAACATTTGACACAAAAGGTATAAAATTAATCATTTGATAGTTTACATACATGATTGAGTAAAAAGGATAGGGTTACTAACAGTGAAATGATAAAAAAAAAACTTAAGGTCAAAGCATTCTCATGGAGGTAAAAACTATTTTCATAAACAAAATTCGGTTAGAAAATTTTAGTCATAAGTGCTATAATATCACCAAGTTTAGATCGTCATGTGGTATTTCATTTGGATTATCCTTCAATCCTTCATATAGTCCTCCATTTTGATCTTTTGTAAAAATATACTTCATGCTATAACTAAGTTCCATTGCTAATTTATCTTGAAAAACACTTATCATTTTGACAGAGAAAAAAAAAGATCTGTCATAAATAATGAAAATAAAAACAGTCTAATTTTTTCCTAATCCTCCCCCCCAAACCAAGGGTATGGCATGTCCTCAAGCCACGAGAAAGAAAATTCAATTGTTCCATATAAAAAGAGTCCTATCATGCTGTTTTATTATTTCATTAAAAAAAAAACTAACTAGTAAATGGAAATGATTCAGATATGTATATTCATGAAAAATAACAGTGCTTAGAAAGACCACTTAAATGTTGATAAGAGAATTGAAAATATGACAGAAGAAAAGCTAGTCATCCGTGCCTTATTTTAAAGATATTTTGTCATCATAAGATATTTTGAGCTTACCTCGGAGTGTGTGAGATTTTATAGCCATGGGTTCCATTTCTCGGATAATGACATCCTAGGTATTTGTTGAATGAGATGGCTAGGTCCAATCCCAGCTTACAATGATTCTCAAATGACATTAAAAACAATAGGCCTTAAAATAAAATTTGAAATTTTTTCTTCATATTTATCATTATTCTCCGAATCATGTGCATAGTAGGGCATTAGCCAGATCTCTTTTTACCTGATATTTCTCCACTGCCACTAGGCCTGTTTAGTACCTCGACAGGTTTATCTTGGGACCATGCAAGCATAGTCCCACTGCCAGTGAGCCTGTTCGGTACCCCGACGTGTTTACTTGCATTTATCGAGCTTCCTTGTTTTAAGTTTTTTACTTAGCATTGACTCGCTGCCAGCAGGCCTGTTCAGTAACTCGGTGGGTTTGCCTTGTATAATGATATTAAGTATATGGAATCCAATTGGTACTAGAGCATGCTAAGCCCTTCTAAAACACATAATTCAATTTTGTAAAAAATTATAAGTAATTTTCATAATGGCCTTATCCATAAATCATTTCAAAATAGAATAACTTAAAGCTGTTCTTTGACCTTATAACCCTTCTTCTTTGTGAAAGATAAATAATGTTCCCCACAGGCAAAAATTCCACCTACTATCGAGTTATCACACAAATACTCAAGAGACAAGTTTTGATAATAAGGATAGAATGAACTAGTAATCCATAGTCACGAAGTAATATTTGAAAAAGATAATAATGAGAGCAATTGTTTAAAATAGAAAATCAAAGATATACATGTGTGAATCAAAATACCAAAAAACATCTGAATTATAAAAGGAACGGTTAAGAATGATATACACAGAATCACTATAAGCTGCAATTTTTAAGAAAGGTTTAAGATATCTTACGATCATAAATTGTCTTTCAAATAATACTCCATAAGCTGCTTATAGATAAAATTCTTATAATCAAACTGCAAAACCACTTGTTAGATAATTCATATTTATTTATAAAAACATATATAATATTATGGAAAGAAAAAGAGTAACTTTTATTTATTTAATAAAACAAAAGTATATTTACATACTATCCTATTCTACTAAAAAGAAAGAAAACAATTCAGGTGTATGAATTCTTCCAATGTAACCATGTTCGAAGCAAAATTAGAAATATACCTTTATCCACATATAAGAAAAATATTACAATGATTACTGGGATATGAAGAATCAACCAAGTTGTTTGATTTAGCAGTAATAAAAATTGAAGAAGAGGATGGTACTGTGGCTTAATTCCCTCTTGCAACCATATTTCAATGTGACTTATGTATTCTATGTTTTCTTCTTCATTTTTTTATGTCATGAGATCTTTCATTGAACTCTAGGATGTATGAAGAATCTAAGTTTGGTGACGGGGAATATTCAGGTTCTAAGGTCCCTCCCTCATCGAATGAAAGGCATTCCAGGTTGATATTGTCTTCTTGTGGAAAAGGCCAAGTAGAAACCTCACTTTATTTCGTAGTTTCTACAATCCATTGATCCATAACCTCTCCAAATCTCATATGAATTTCTTGCAATAATGTTGGTGAGGTAGGTAAGGTGGGTAAATTTTGTAGTTCAACACGGTAAGCATATTGTACTGCTTTATTGTTGTTAGAATGTGGAATGAATTGAACAGGAATGTGCATAGGGCATAGAGGGAATGTGGAATGAGAAGGTGATTGTGGCAGGTATATTTGACTAGTTTGTGTGATTGATCTTGCTTGGAAAATGGGATATTGTCAAAAATCTTGTAGAATAGGAAGTGTTGCATCATAAGAGAGAGTATCCCTATGATCATTAGATGGGAAATAAAGGATTTGTGAACAAGGTTGACAGGGGTTGATATGAGGCTGAGAAGAGGGTATATTTTTACTAATCTTGAATTTTCCTCTTGAATACCTTCTACATAATTCACAAACATTATCATATGATAACTGAAATATATCACCTGTTCCCATCAGACTTAAAATTTCTAAATATTCATTTCTTATGCCTTTAAGTAAAATTATTTTCAAGGTATCCTTTCCTGACTGTCTTAGTTTTGATCTTTGAAGGTTGTATTGAAAGCGTTCGACATAATTTTCCAAAGTTTCTCCTTCTCCCTGTGTTATTTCAAAGATGTCCTCATTGACCCTACAATAATCTTGGTATCTTTTCAAGAACATATATTTCATGTCTTCCCAAGTTTAAATGCAATTCCCACCTAGGCTCATGAACCATTGGAGGGATGCTCCTTTCAAAGTAAGAGGAAAAGATTTCAGAGTTTGAACATTATATGCTCTACAAAGTATTTCCAATTGAAATAAAAATTCATCGGGGTATTCATTCTCTAGCTCGTGAAAATTTGGAAAAATGGACGGGGGAACGTGCTGTATTTGTGCCACTCCTCCTGGATCTCTACTAGGGAATTCAAAGGTAACAAATTATTCATCCTTCTCTCCCACCATATCTTCCCACAATATAAGTAACTATTCATATATTATATTGGGGTTCCTCTTTCAAATGTTCCTGTCAGTTTGTTAGCAGGATGGGTGGTACTTACAACACCACTAAGTGATTTAATTGTAAAATAAGTCCTACACTTGCATACGAGTGAATTGTATGAAAGTGAATTACATAAAGGCACACGTACATCAAATTGAGCTTGTGAAAAAGTAAACTATCTATGTCTGTGGAAAGAAAAATACTCTTAAGGGAAATAAATCAAACTTTGCGTAAAGTAAACACACTTGTGCAAAAAAGGAACAACAAGGCTTTGGGGAGACCCACTAAACTAGATGCGTCAGGCTATCACACTATGGAAATTCCGTAGTGACATTGTCTTTGCATCTTACCATTTCTCCTTCCCCATTGTTGTGTAACGTAAAGGAAACCTATCTAACCTTATCTATCTAGACTCTGTTCATGAAAAATTAAACTAAAGGAAAACCCATACTACTGCTACTGCTCGGTTTGGGGGCACCTGTTATAATAGATGCGTAGGTTCTTACCTCTCATCTTACCGCTCCCCCCCCACCAACCTACTAAACTTCATAAGCAAATTCTATTTTTTCTACCTTACAGAACAACTCTTCGGCAACGACACCAAAATGTTGGGTGTTAAAATAACTAGATTAATACCAAAATGTTTGGATGTGTTCTACTATCTTAAATACACCTAATATTTAATTATCGACCGGGGTTGGTAAGCTTAGAATTGATACAAAATATATGCAGAGGTAGAGGGTTTCCTAAGGCGTTGTAGAAGTACTTTAATAATAAAAAAATTCAAAACCTCCTAATAATTTAATTATTAATGTGATTGAACTAAAACAAAACATCAGACTAGGATACTATAAGACTATGATATTTCAACTAACAAATGAGAATATAACCACTAATTTTTATAACGAAACCTATTAAATAACTTCAAGAGCTAACTATTCATAGAAAGTATAGATTTGGAAATATAATCACAACAACTAGATAATTTATAAAAAAATAATTTCTGAGTGAAAAATATATTATCAACAACTACTTAAAAAGTTGGGGTTCAAGGAAGACTTGACTAATAAGTGAATGGAAAACTGAATAAGAAAAGCAAGTAGAAAACTTAATAAAGATAAGCAAGTAGAAAACTTAATAAAGATAATTTTAAATTCTCTTCTACAAGTTTCTTCAATAATCACACAGTGAAAGGAATAGGTCTTATCACTATGATCAATTTGCAAGGTGCTAGTATACTAGCAATTAACAAACCTAACCCTAAAAATCCATATACAAAGAAATAAATCAAACCAAACCAATAACACAATTTCAAAACATTATAGCAGTATTAAAGAAGAAAATCGGAAACCAAAAGAAACAAAATCACAACGCATAACTCAAAGCATGAGTTGGAAAGAGGAAAACTAAGGATAAAACTTAGTAAACACTTTAAACAATCTAATCTACAGTTCAAATAAAAACATAACCATTATCTAATGACTACAATAAGAGCATAATAAAAAAGCCAAAGAAACAGAATTGAAAACAAGTTTAAAATGAAATTATGAATGCTAAAGGTCGGATGCAAGGCTGGACGACAATCGGGAAGGAAGGTATGAATGACAGTCCAAACACACAGTCTGAATGAAAGGCTGTATACATAAAACAATAAAAATAGACCTAAATGATTTAATTATCAGCTGATTTTATGCATATGAAAACGGGATGCATAAAAGACAAGAATTAAACCTAATTAATAATTTAAAATAATTAAAAGACTTCTAATACTATTCTATGTTTTGGAAAGATTATTTCTATTATAAAATAAATCAAATTGAAACATAACTAAAATAATTTACAGTTTACAAAAAAAGTAGCAAAACTAATCTACAACTACAAATTAAACCTAAGACTCACTAGATTTTATCTAATTTCAAACATACCATTAAGAATTAAACTAAAAAGAAAGCTAAAAACAAACTACATATGACCGATCATTTTAATTCTATAAACAAAGACTACATTAACAACATAATGAAAATTACATTAACTACAACAAATACATGCTATGGAAAACAAAGAAACAAATATAAACAAATTAAACATAAAACTACTTATCTATGATGAAGAGATAACAAAAACTCATACGGAAATAGAAACCATGAATTGTCGAGGGGCCCTCTCAGCAACCACAGGTAATGCGTGGCGAATACTTTCACACATAGTCATAAACAACAAGCCGTAGAGATTCTGTTAAAAAAAAGGAACAAAGTTACAATCTTCTTCTCTCAAAACATACTAACTATCTACCTAATGGATTGATCAATCCCCTATCTCTCTGTGTGGAGGTGTTTATATACACACTGTTTCAAGAGATTGAGCAAGTATACCCTTTAGTGGTTGACTACTCTTCTAAATTTAGTTAATCATAAAAGGAAATAATTATTCATAGGCCAGTCCATGAGCATATCCCTTCTTTGGCGTAAGTATGGTTTTATTCAACATGAGTAGGGTGTCGTGGTGGTGTAACTACTCCTCCTTTCGCATGACTAGTGGAGTGGTGTTGGTGAAGGCAATGTACATGACGGTTCTTCTAGAACACAGGTCCTTCATCAGCGTATATGATGTGGCATACAACCCCTTCCTTAGTGCAACTGAAGGTGTGGTGTCAAAAAAATAAGAGCACACAGTGTATAGTTCGTTCCATTTTTCAAAGCACGTAGACTGGTAACAATTCGGCGTTTAAGTAGAGGAAGCCATGGCTGATCCTTCTAGACTGGAGTTATTCCTCCCTTTGAACGTGTGGGTGATAAGAAGCGTGATGGGGATCTTAGGATGAGAGATTCTTCCATCATCAAACATGTGGACAACAGGCCATTTGCATAACTGTTTCAACATTAAATTCCTGAAATCGGTTATGGACAGCGTGCAAACTTCTTAGCAATTTGGACGAAAGGGTGCGTGATGAGCTGGACACCAATTGCGCAGATCGGGATGAATGGTAAGCTGAATGCGTTTTGTTTATAAATTTTCCCAAACATACTACATAAACTGCAAACAAATATACATATTAATTAATATATCGAATATGCTTTAAATAATATAGATTTGAGTTAATAAAATCATAAAAAATGATATTAATAAACAAAGTTGGATAAACATTAAATTTGTTCTTACCTTGTGCTGAATAACAATTTGCATGACATAAATTATGTAAAAATATAACAAAACATGTATTTAAATGTGTAATTTTAATGCCAAAAATGATAACAAAATGAGGCTCAACATATCTTTGGGTCGAAATCCAATAAATCCATATGTGAAACTCTTGCAATTCCATGCTACTAATTCACTAGTTTTCATGCATTTGACTCCCATACTGAATGAGTTGTATACAATACTTGTAAGAGGGTATTTATATGGTTTTTAAAAATGTATGGGAAGAAATTTTTATTCTTTATATGGTCTCTATATGTTACATCCTGATCTGAGCCTTTAACTCTACCTTTCATATGTCAAAATTGAGCTATTATGCAATTCCCCCATAAGCAATTTCACTGAAAGTTATCAAATGATTTTGGAACTCTATAACCAGTTTGCAGAAGTAATAAAAATGTGTAATGATAGTAAATTAGGTATTATATCAGTCCCCATACTCTTCTTACAAATTTTGGAGGTTCTTACATGAGTTGGGAAGTCCAGTTGGCGTACACCCTAGGGGGGATTTGATCACAATTTCCTAGTAATTTTGGCCTTTTTGTCATCATCCCCAAACAAGGTTGCAGAGGTATAAAGTATGATAAAATGTATCCATAAAACACCTTGGTATGTTTGAATACTCACTGTACCATTTCCTTTCAAATTCGAGACCATTTGGTGAAAGTTGGAATCCTCTAGGGTCATGACTAGTTAAGCTCGAATTTTGTCCAATTTGTAAATTTCTCCAAAATTTCCAAGAAGGGACATTAGAATATATATATATATATATATATATATATATATATATATATATTTGAAATGTTAGAACGTACTCTATCATAATACATTTAACATGTATGAAGAAAATATACACATGTAAATAAATATAAACATTTTCACATGAATTTGGGCGAGAAAATATTATTTCTAGTGATTCAAAAAAAATTACAAAGTGACAACCTCTATCGGCAAATAATTGGAATTAAGAAACTAAGTTCCTCCACATAGGCCTCCACTATTTCAATCCTCCATGCAAAGGAAATCTCAAAAAGACAATGGAGAGCTTGGGATATGAACATAAATGGTTTAATCATGTTGATGTAATTGTAACTTCGGAATGTATTCACTTGTATTTCTTATCTATTGTAACCTGATGTTCATTCCAGAATGTATTGTAATGTATTTGAGTGATGTCATACCCCGATGTTTATTCTGGGAAGTTTCTATAATGAGAAATTCATGTCAAGTCATTGTGGGTAACCCTCCTATTGGTCAAGGGTTAAAGTCCCCACAGTTGTGGGGCCCTTGGGTTATTAGACTATCCTAGTGAATTTGACCCTAGGTGAGTCATTGTAAGTTGGGGAAATATTCCCCACCATTGTGTTACCCTCCTATTGGTCAGAGGAGGAAAAGTCCCCACAAGTGGTGGGGCACTAGGGTTATTAGACACTCCTAGAGATGTCGGCTCTAGTAAGTAATTGTTAAGTGAGGCCGACATGTTGGAGTGCAATTCAAGTGAACGAAAGAATATAAATAAACAGTGAGAGCCTCTCTATTTATCACTTTCAACACTCACACTCACTCATTGGGGCGCATGAGTGAGAGAGGAGAAGCTCTCTTAGTGTGAGAGAGAGAGACTGCTGCTATGTGGAGATCATCTTACTGTTTTGGGCTTTTACTGTTTTGGTGCTGATTCTATCTCTGAGGAATTTGTGGGTTTTTTCTCCTTTATGGTTTCCCCAAGGAAAACTCTTTGTGTCTCTTGTCTCTTGTGATGTGCTTATGTTTTATTGCTGTGCTTGTTATTCTCTCAGTGAAAAGATCCTAAGATCATAATGCTAGCTTAATGTTGAAAAACTAACATGGTATCAGAGCTAACCTGAGAAGAAGAAATTGTGCAGCTATAGGAGCTATGGATTCTTACTTTTTGGGTCTCTCTCCACAATCCATCAGCAAAATTATGCTAGGATGACTTTCCATTGAAGGGTGAATCTTTCTGTCGAAGCGGAATTCGATTCCGAGCATTTTCAGTTTTCGATGCGAAAATTAGGGCTTTCTACAGAAGAGGAATTTTTGAGTGAGACTAGCATAATATTGTTCTCCTCATAAAAACCGAAGTTTAGAGACTTGGATCAATAAATTTGGTTGGGTGAAACTCCAGGAAAGTCAAACCCTAGTTTGACCCCGAGCTAGAGAAACCCTAAATACTAAAACTGATAAGTTTTGGTACAATCGCTATATCAAAATATTGGAGAATTTTCAGGAGCTGCAAATTTTAGGGTCAGAATAAAAACTCCTGATGAAGACTGTGTCAAAACCGCAGCCTGATATTCACTATATTCTGGGAGATATGATCCCTTCAAGTTAGGGTTCCAGTCTCTTCCAGAATTCATCCCTAAACAGGACACCTGGGGAGAATTGCAATATCTTGGGCTACAGAGGGCCAAATGGAATTCCTGAAGATGTTTCAGAAAGTGTACAGAATTTAATTTCGTTGGTCCAAATATCAGACTCAGAAGATGAACCAGTGACACGTGGCATGCCGTACAACTTTGCTGTTCTGAACAGTCCTGTAACAGGTCACCTTGGGAAAAGGATCATAAATTCCAAATGGGGAAACAAATTCTGATGAAAAATATGATGTTAAATCTAGGTCAGACGAGGCTACCTCAGTGAGAAATTTCAGAGATAGAGGATCAGTAATTTCGGATATATCACAGAAACCGTAATAGGCATTTCTACAGAAGAAATTGGAAATCTAGGGCTTCCTGTTCCGGGAGCTTCCCTCCACTATTTTCAGAAAAGGAGTACATTGGACAGCTCCATTTGAAGAGATATATATGCCTATCCAATCAGATCTGGAAGATTCCAAGTTTTGAAAATTAGGGTTTC
This sequence comes from Pseudotsuga menziesii, assembly GCA_001517045.1. NCBI lineage: Eukaryota > Viridiplantae > Streptophyta > Pinopsida > Pinales > Pinaceae > Pseudotsuga > Pseudotsuga menziesii. The sequence continues at coordinate 376,715 of LPNX011053071.1, forward strand.
TGTGACAAACCCTAGATCAGCTAACTACGGAACCAAGACGGACACCTCAAATCGGTAAGATCTAATCCTTTGCTATTTTCATTTGAGGTTCTCATTTCAAAATGATCTATCACATCAGCTTGATAAGCTTGGTGAAGTTGACAAATTCCAAGCCTAGAAGTATATGATCTCTCTAAAGAAAATGTATTGGACACCTACATGAGTATAGAGGTTCCAGTTCCAAAGGGAGATGATGCTAAAAGCCTTTCACAAGAAGAACTTGGTCAAGGCCAAGAAGATCATTGCTGATTTAGTCACGAATCAACTTGTACCACAAGTGTCTCCCCAAAGACACCGAAGATGTGTGATTCCTTGACCAAGCTATTTGAAGGGAAGAACATACATCAGAAGATGACCTTAAGAAACCAGTTGAAGAATGTGAAGATCCAGAATGCAGAGACCATGCAATCATACTTTACAAGGGTCTCTCAAATCAAAGAACAACTTGAAGTGGTAAGTGACGAATACAAAAGCGGTGATGGCCACCTTAAATGGCCTCCCAGGATCATGGGATTCATTCATATGAGGAATGTGTGCCAGAAGGAAGTGATTACTTTCAGTAGACTCCGAGAAGAAGAAGAAGCTCGACTCATAAGAAGAGAAGAGAAGATGGGAGTAATTGAAGATCAAGCTCTCACCATCCAAAGAAGATCCCTCAAGAAATGAGGAATATGAAGATCTCAACTCTTGAAGAACTTCTTATCCACCTTAGCATTTGGATAAGAAACTATGCTATCATGAATGAATGAGACGATGAAGCAGAAGGCTCAAGAAGTAGTCTATCCATGAAACAAATAAAGATAAGTATTCAATTGTCATTTCATTGTTTTGTTATGCATTTGTTTATATTCAGTTGATGTATTATGCATGATAGGATGTTTACATTAATGACAGTATACTACTAATATGCATGTGATGGGTAATTATCTCATGGTGCTATACAACTCTCCATTGCTACTTGTCTAGAATGAAACCTCTTTGCTGACATATTGGATTAGTGCACAATCTCAATGTTGTCCTGGTAGAGATGGAAGACATCTAGAAAGTTTTAGTGAGATATGGATGAATGTTGTATTGGCTAAAGTAGTTGCATGATCATATATTTATGCATAAGTATTTTCCAGTATGAATATTCCTTATGAAATGTTTCTAACCATACAAATGCATTTGACTTGTAGGAAAGACTGCATACATAATCGCCTACAAGCAAAGAAGAATGAAGACTTGTTCCGAAGAGCAAGTGACGACATTTCAAAATGAAGAATAATATGACAAGTGCAGTGACATCATTGATGCAGAATCTTCCAGCCACCAACAAGAAAGGGAAGACCAATTCAAGAAGAATGATGTCAGGGCGCAGTATCGAGACCTGAAGAGAAGTTCATAGTTCCATCATGTAGTAGATGGAAACATTGTGGGATACAAAGCAATATTAGTAGCACAAGGCTTCTCATGAAAATAAGGCATAGACTACAAAGAAACATTTACAGCTACTAGAAGTGAAGTCACATGACATGATCATGTGTGCAAATGAAAGAAGGCCTTGTACGAGTTTAGAAGACACCCATGGGATAACACATACATGATGAGCTTGATGAATATCTTAACCTTTGCTACAAGGTTGAAGATGGAAACCTAGTGATGCTTCCACTATATGTAGATGATCTATTTGTGACAGGTACAGATGGGCTGATTGCTGATACGAAGAGAAAGTTTTCCGCCGAGTTTGAAATGAAGGACTTAGGGATGATGCATTACTTTCTAGGTATGGAGGTGTGGCAGAGTATAGATGGAATATTCCTTATACAAGGGAAGTATGTAGTAGAGATCCTGAAGAGGTTTGGGATGATAGACTGCAAGGCTATGGCCACACATATGGCATCGAACCTGAAGCTATTGAGTGATGCTTCATCAAAGTCGGTTGATGCTACAATGTATCGTCAGATGATTGGGTCATTGATGTAGCTGACGAACACGAGACCAGATATTTGTTTTGCTGTGAACACCTTGATCCAATTCTTAACAGATCCGAGAAGTGTTCACTTGATTGCTGCAAAGCATGTTCTGAGGTACCTGAAGGGTACAGTTGATTATGGGATCAAGTATGATACGAATCAAAAGATTAACATATAGGGCTATGTGGATTCGTATTGGGCAGGAAGTGCCATCAATAGGAAGAGCACTTTAGGATGTTGCTTCAGTATGAGATCAGGTGTGATCTCTTGGTTTGACAGGATGGATTCCTGCATGGCGCTGAGTACAGCCGAGGCAAAAGATGTTGCCACTTGTGATTTGGGAGTTTGTGATGCAGATCAAGATCTCTCGAAAGAAGGAGTTCTAGCATAGCTGGCGAGACAGGTTGTCTGAGCATAAATCCTGGTGAAGCTCATAGGTTGCTCAGACGTAAATGGTCTTGTAGGTTGTCCTCGGATGTAATTGGTCCTAGAAAAGATCATAGGTTATCCTTGTACATAATCAGCCCTGATGTGATTCTATGCTAGAAATGGCCAGAGTAAAGTTCAAGTACTTCAGGGAGAAGCTTGGTGTTCTCCAGATTGAAGTTCCCTCCAAGAGAAAGTGATGAGACCCATAGCCATTCTGACCTGGTGAGAGGATTGGTTCCTTCCATGGTCAGATGTAAGGGATGAGCCATTCTTTCATGGTTATAGGGTTGCTCCCTTCCATGTCAGATATGAGTGCTGGCCATTCTATTGAGTAGGACAGATGTAAGGGAAATTGCCATTCTAGGAATGGAGGCACCTGGTCAGTTACCAGGAACACTCAGTGTAAAAGCTGAGTAGCCATTCTGATGTGATAGAGGGGTGTGTTCCCACTTGATTAGATGTATGGGCTGAACCATTCTGTCATGGCTAAAGGATTAAGTTCCTTCCATGTGAGATGTGAGTGTTGGCCATTCCGATGAGCAAGTCAGATGTAAGGGCAGTGACATGGTGAGAGGATTGGTTCCTTCCATTGTCAGGATGCCACATCCAGCATGAAAAAGGGTTGGCTCTGTGAAGACTCATCTAG